>JAILXH010144134.1:9292-21081 GCA_023558415.1 Piaractus mesopotamicus
AATCTCACAAAAACTTTCAAGAACAAATCTCTTTGGTTATCATTTTCATAAAACAGGTCGTTCCGTTCTAAAATCTGGTTGGCTGAGGATCCACATTCGAAACGGCAAAACAGTTCAACGTAAAACAGTGTTAATGTACAACTCTAACTCATGCATAAAATTATGTCAGTGTCTGTATGCGGGGGCCTAATAAAGGGGCTCTTAAGGACAATATTACTTGGCAGTTTATCTCAATAATTAATAATAAATCAAATGATTTATTTAACATTGGTGTATTTTATTGTATTTATCGCTTCTTCATGAAAAAAGAAATTCAGGAATGTCAAAAGAGCAAAAGTCTTGTGGAACAAATCAGTTCTAGTTCTCCTCAGTTTTCAGGACAATCTGCTCCAGTCATCTCTGGCTTCATAGAACTCTCCCTCCTCTATTCCCTTAACTACATAACAATGCAAACAATGCAGCTCCAGGCTTCCCTAACAACTTTGGTACTGGTCAGCATGCACACAGCCCTTGGCTAGACCTGAGCTTGGGCTAGATCTGTTCTATAATGGCAGCTGGAACTTGATCCTTACATTGAAACGTGTTTCATGGTAGGCTTCCATGGTCCATTGTAGGCCTTTCCAGTAGAGATGATGGGATAAAGTACTAGAAACTTAGCAACACATTCCTGAAGGTTAGTGGCGTAACAACATTGTTTGAGCAGGATAAAAAAATAAAGATAAAAATCTTTATTGGGCTCCTCATATAGATACTGACACAATTGATTACCCACAACAGAAAGATACCTTAACAACATACCTCACTGGTTAGCTTCCGTCAACACTACACAGACAACCCTGACGTCTATTTTATCCGTTTCTTATCGCTGCTGTTGGAAGAAAACTTTGTATCTTCAAAATTTTGACTTTACAGGAGAGGAAAAAAATATACTTTTAATGTATGTCAGTGTAACCATGTTTTCTGAGTCATTTTGGGCCGTTTCTTTTGGTCCATTCATCAAAAGGTACTTTCAAATTATGTCAAAAATTAAAACATGACAAAAATGGAGTTATGAGGTTTTGTTTTGACAGCAGCGATATTCATAATGCAGCTCATTTACGATAACTATTTTCACAACCGGATATATTCATTGTTTCTAACTCATGTCTTGAGTGCATCAACCTGTTTGAGACATTTCAGTAGGCAGTAAACAAGCAAATTACACAGTCTTTTTTAATGATTGAAAGTGGGGGGTGGTCCCATTGTTTTTTTTGGCACTGGATCCCATAAGATCGTAGTTACACTACTGCAAAAGATGTTGAGTGGAAATCATCACAACTTTTCATTTTTAATGTACAAATCAGCGTCTAGTTGTCTAGTGTCCTTGCTGATGGGTTGCATATGTCGTCTGTGAGTTATTTTCACTTTCAACTTGGAATCCATGATCTATTGAAGAGAAGCAAAGATCTATTCAAGAATCACACTGGATCATTTATAGTAAGTAAATACAAGTAGAGCAGAGCTGTTGTCTATGAAGACAACTTATGGACCACATTTCCAGCATCAGTTTCACTCAAGAAAGTACTAAAAGAGATACCAGACAACGAGGCTCTCTCAACAGTTATCAGCAGCTATCATCCCATCTGGTTGGTTGCTATGCTCCAGAAAATACAGCTCCCAGCAGGAATTATCCATCTGGACACCTGCTTGGCCAGTCTGTACAGAGCTGCCCTCCCTCTGTTCAATAGAATGTTTTAGTCATACCAGGAACCAGTGGTAGCCGTAACTCAAAAGAATGCAGCTGCACCAAATCATCCAACTGAACGAGCTTTATGAAGAGTGACCTAATTTGATGTGGCATGGTTTTAAAATAAGTCCAGAAGAAGCTCTGCGCACACATTGGGTGCACACTTTATTTTCTCCCTCTCTTTTTTTTGAATTATGCCCGAGACATTTCTTGACCCATCCACTGTTACAGGGGGTTTCTGCTGATTTTTCAAAATCAATGGTTAAAATAAACATTCTGAGGGGTTTGGTGTGAAATGCGCAGTTCTACAGAAACATACCGAGTAGGGCTGGACAATATGACAATATTTATCGTTATCGTGATAAATTACATCACAGTATATGATAGTACACTTTTCTGAGCGTGTGGTGGATTTCGTCAGTGCTTAAAAATATACCAAGTGCATGTTTGACTACAAAGAGAGTATAATTAGTCCTGTTTTATCGGATTTAGTGCAGCACGGTGTGTGAAATGTTAAGTGCATTCATAGTTTTTTGCTAGTATTTTCTAAATGTGGCACTACTTAGTCTTTTCCAGTTTATCAGATATCAGAAAAATTATATATTATGAAATATCATGTACTGTGAAAACTTCTTTAAGTATAGTGTTATTACCTTTTTGCCATATAGCCTCCCCACATTACTGAGTCAGAATTCTTCACAGTGCTGGTGATACGAACCAGACGTCTGACGAGTTTAATGCCTCTAAAAGCTCCCTAAAAGAAAGTTATTATATAAAATGGTTATAAATACACTGCCTGATGCCTTGAGATTTGATCACTATGTTTGAAATATGAGGCATTCTGGATGTTCATTTTCAGAGTTCTTCAATTATTATGGAATTATGTCCAGCTCTTATTCAATAATTCTTTATTTTTTAAAGCTTCCTACAAATGACAGTACTGTGCAAAATTCAAAGACCACCCTTTGGTTATTTAATTTGCAGTTAAAGCGGCCATTTTGTACAAGTTGTTAATTTTTTCAGGATATTTCTGAGAAGATTAGATATAAGATTGTATAACGAAGAGGAACGTCAAAGGAAACATGAGTGAAACTAGAGTTTCTGATTAACTGATTAAAGGCTACAGAGAAAATGGGCCTCCTAACAACCGTGCAAGACCTCGTAGACCACCAAAACTGTCCCCATCAGGTAAACATTTTGTAAGCTTTCATCTTTGAGAGAGGAAAAAATCAAGCTCCACTCTTGCTTCAGATCTGGAAAAATTCATAGGTGTTTCTGTCCATCCTTCCACTATAAGAAGAACTCTGCAATATGAGTCTGAAAAGATGTGTAGATGTCAAGAGGCTGTTACTGAGAAAAGTAAATAAGAAATAAATAAGAAAGAATAAGAAAATTTGCTAATCAAACAAAGAAGCTGCTGTTGTTCTCAGAACAATGGACTGACCACACCAGACCTCAACATCACTGAATGTGTTTGGGATTACTTGGTTTGTGGCAAGCAGAAAATGAAACAAACTTCTAAGACTGAACTACGACTATCTCTACTGAAAATTTTTATATAATATTTATTTATTGAGGCTTCTGTGTAATTTTCTGTTAAATGTGTTTTCTGTTTTTTTTTTCTTCTGATGCTGAAAGATATGACATTTTGAATAATGTGTATTTATCGGCTATTTTGACTGGAAATAAAGCACTTTCACAGAGCACTGTATTGGAATCCTGTAAAGTTGTAGAGCAGTAGTATCATAATAGAATCACTTTGTGCATGTATCTTCAACAAAATGGCTTTATGTTACTGACAGTGGTGATTCCAAACTTTTGAATTACAGTGGTCTAATAAAGTGTAAGATTCGGTTGAAGTGCAAGATGTTAGTTACGAAAACTGAAACCGAGCAGTGCTAGTTGATTTGATCAGTGCTGTAAACGGTGAACAACTACCCATATTTAATAACTACACACACTCTCTGTGTGTTGAACTTCTATATTTTAAAGAGAAGCAAGGAGAGAAAGAGAAAAACAAGATGTTTACTTTAAGACAGCAGCGCATGTGGTTTCTTTCAGTCAGGTAATAATTTATTCTAGTCTTATCTCCTGCAGCTGATTTAAAGTGCAGTCTTTGGCAGACTCTCTCTTTGTCTCTCTGCATATCTCTCTCTTTCACACACACGCACACACACACACACACACACACACACTCACACACACACACATACGCACTTAAAGAAAGGCCTTCCTGATATTTTGGTTGAAATAATGTCAGACCATAAATAATTCCAGTAATATACACAAGGAGAGGACAGTATATTACATCAGACAGGCTATTATATGAGTGGCCATTCTTCTATATGTCCTTCATTTGCCAGATCTTCGCTCATTGAGCTGTTAGTGCCTCTTCTGCTATTGAAAAGTGATGTTGCACTTGAAAAAGTTCTTCACTTTATTTCCTCAGTAACTCAATGGCCCTCTAGATGCTCAGAACTGGTGAGGTATGCTCTGTAGAAAAGTCTGGAGAAAGTGTTCCTCAATCTTTTTTTGCTGGCCAAAATTGAGGCTCTCCTTTAAATTTGGTTCGTTTTCTTTCTCAGGTATTGAGGAGAGTCTCTCTCACTTTGTTTGTCCTCAAGCCTCTTTCTCTCTCTTTCTTCTCTCTCTCAGACGGAGGTGGACTGCTTGATGCTGTGGAAGCTGAGGCGCGAGGGTGAGGTGGGGATAGACATTGCCCTGGCAACTCGTGTACGAATGGAATGTTTGTCCTGCCAGCGATGCCATCGTTTTCGTGCTGCTGAGCGTACCTGGGCAAAAACATACATACACACTTTCACTAGACCATCACTGTATACAGTCCAGGTTTCTGCTGCAATTACACTTCTGGACACTCTGTTAGGTACACCTACTTTGTACCTGCACCTATTGTACATTTAAGTGATGTTCATGTACATTTATTGTACATTTTTAAGTCCATTAACCATATAGATGCACTTTGCAGTTCTACAAATAGAGCATACTGGTGTTTGGTTGCCTCTGATCTATAGACTGTGTGCTATATTTAAAATTGAAGCTCTTGTGATTTGGGACTTGCACTCTTTCAAATTGTGATTTCAATACAAAAACGTCAAGTCCACCAACTCAAAATATCAAGCCAAACTGTGCAGATGAACTATCATCTTTAACTTTATATGTACAAGGTGAACTGAACAAGGTAGGTGTGTCTAACAGAGTGGACAGTAAGTGGACACAGTGTTTAAAACGCCAGTAGCACTGCTGTGTGTGTCCCCTCTGTGCTGACTAACATGTCACTAGTACTGGATCTACTTCTATCACACAATAAATAGAATTTTAGGTCTTTGAGATCACTGCTTGATTGATGATTGGTTGGTTTAATTCTGTGCTGACTAGAATTAAACCAAATCAGGTTGCTTTCTGAAAGCACTGTCAGAGGTATCAGAGGACTGGCAACAGAATAAATGTGTCCTGATAGCAGCCTAGACTACAGTGGCTGTGTTTACATGCAAAAATTTTTGCCAATCCAAAGGAATACATTCCGATTACAGATTCAGACTGAGGTGTTTATATGCTCACTCTATTCAACAATCTGATGGAAAATTTTCGTTTACATGCTCACTACAAGTAATCGGATGCAAAATGACACACGTGTGTAGAACCGCTTAGAGTAAACGTTACCATGACAGCGAACATCACGTGAGGTCCAGTCCGACTGAGATGAGTTCCTAGTTGGCGCGCTTGAGTTTTTAATTACTTTGAAAATGATGTCTGATTTAGAAAAATGTACCTCACATGTACTTATTAAAGAAGGGAGAGAGGAAGACGTCGTGTTCTGAGACACATAAGATGGACGTCCGTCCCACCGCCGTCCTTTAAAGATCAGAGCATAAACTTTGTCTCCTCTGCAGACCAGTTTCTGCTCCCGCCATGTTGAACGTTATAAACTTTCACTATGATGCAAACGCACATGCAGAACGTACTTAAGCTTTCTGACTGGGAATGTAATCAGATACAGACGTTTACACGGATATTATTCTTCTATTTAACGGATTATTCACAGGATTACCCACCTCGTTCAATTGGACAGACACTGTATTCCGAATGGCCTCAATCGGACTAGACTATTCCAATTGAAGTGTTTACATGGACGTATTCTATTCCGATTGAGCTATTAACGGATTATTAGGCTGCATGTAAATGTGGCTAGTGAGTGCTATGAAACAAAAGAATGAAGTGCTGTAAAACAATAAAAATTTTGTTTGGTGGTGGTGGCGGTCTTGACTGGTTGAGATTTGTGCTTACCTCACTGTTCAGAAAACAGTAGAACACGGACACAAAGAAGCCCTGAGAAAGTGTGAGAAAAAAGAAATCAGCACATCAAGAAGAAGATGCAGAATATCAACAGAAGGAAAAAGAGGAAGAGAAGATGTTACATGAGGGGAAAAAGGAATCAACACAGATAAAATAGAGAATAGGTTTGATCTCAGATGTTACTATTCTGTTTCTGGCTGACGTGTGTGGTTTTAAAGGGGTGGCCGGTGTGGCTAGTGTCCTCTAAGAAATCTGAGTGGCCACTAAATTGCCTTTAAGAGGAGAGTTGTTTTGCTATTGGCGATCGGCAGAACAACTGTCCAACCTCTCTCCAAACCCGTAACAAAACTGGCAGTTTGTGTTCTTCAAGTGGTTTGAGCTGTACAATGACTTTGTGTTAGTGGCTGTCTGAAGAGATGCAGTGGCTTCACATAATTCAGAGGAAGCAAGTGCTAACCTTCACCCTCGTAGCTTGGCAGCCTTGTGTGATAAAGGAAGACCTAACTAGTGGGTAGAATGCTAAATGACTACATTGGCTAGAAAATGTATGTATGATTAAATAAATAAATAAATTTCTGTTTTTGCTCTATTACCCATAATACTCCAATAAGGCTGACCCAGAGCCCATACTCTTCCCTGTATCATCAAATAATTATACATTTGTTATCTACTTTTTAGTGCAAGTAAAGAAGACTTACCTGAAAGGATTGAAGGAAAGAATTGAAGTAGATGAAGACAATTTGGGAAACCTCGTCCTCTCCTGGGTTTACAAAGAACAGCATGTACGTAATCCCCAGCAGAGGCAATAGCACTAGGGTGGCCTTCACTGCCTTCCTAAAGGATTGCAGACAGAAAAGAAGAAGCAGAACATGGAATAAGAAAAATACACTACCATTCAAAGTTCTGTATCCTAATTTTAAAAGTATTTAAATAAATAAATTTAAAAATTAAAGAATGTTAGGTGTGTACAGAATGATGAATGGAGATGTAGATGATCTTAAAATGACAGATACATCTGTATAGGATCAAAAATGAAGTTATAATAAAACCTCCAGAATGCACGGTGGTGATCAAATCTTGAGACACATAACTTGACAAAAATATTGCAAATAGATAATTATAGCACTTTACAGATAGGGGACAAATTAAAGGAAAAAAAAACAAGTAAAGTGTTGGGCCACCACGAGCTGCCAGAACAGCTTCAGTGAGTCTTGGTTTAGATTCTGCACGTCTCTGGAACTGTACTGGAGAGACAGAACACCATTCTAGATTTTTCCTCAGTTTGTGTTTTGATGATGGTGGTGAAGAGGGCTTTCTAACAAATTCCAAAAATCTCTTGTAAGTGTTTAGTTGGGTATCATAGCACATGATTTGCACCATTTTCAAACCATCCAGTGATCCCTGGTGTCCTACGGATGGGGGCACTGTCATCATGGAATAGATCACTGCTGTCAGAATAAAAATGTTTCATCACAGTGTAAAGGTGATCAGTCAGAATAACTTTGTATTTTTTTTTTGCAGTGACTCTTCCCTCTAAGGGGTCAAGTGGACCTAAACCATGCCAAATTCCCCTTACAGAACCACTGGACCCCCTCACTGTAGGGGTCAAGCATTCAGTCCAGTATTGTTCTCTTGGTGTGTGCTGCACATGCACTTGCATCAGTGTCCATATTGCTGTAGATCAGTGCTGATGGTTTTTGCATCACTGAACTCAAATGGTCATTCATCTTTGTAATTAAGTGTTTATGCACTGCAGCTCTACTATAATATCCCTCGCTATGTAGCTGTAATTGGGCTGATCTTGATGACACACTCTGATCACATCCTGCATTGACATTCTCACTCACATGAGGAACAGCAGCTCTTCTGCTTTTCTTTACATATTACACTAATGCACAAACTTCACAATTATTGAACTTGAGCTTTTGCCAACAATTTCTAACCCTGTTTAGTGGTGTCTGTCCCACAGATCTAAATGCAGATGGCACTGTAGTCACTCCTCCTATTGAAACACTAGTCAGTTTAAGCAGTGTTTGTGACTGAAGCCCCATCTTGATCTAAACTGAAGGTCAACAGGCTCAGCTCAGCATTTTTATACATGGCACAGAGCATGGTAGGATGTTAACGGCTTAATTACATCAGGCAATACACCTGTCTGGAAGCATCTGCGCTCTTATGTTTACATTTCTCATATGTTATGCTTCTCTGCTCATTTATTTAGGTTTTTCCTTCATTTTGTCACCTTATTGTTGTTCACAGAATATTTAAAATATTGAATAAAACCAGTGATGGACGAAGTACACAAATCGTGTACTTGAGTTAAAGTAGAGATACCCAAGGTAAAATATTACTCCAGGAAAAGTAGAAGTCCACCCTTTAGACCTCCACTTGAGTACAAGTACAAAAGTATTTGCCTTCAAATGTACTTAAGTATCGAAAGTAAAAGTATTAAAAGATTAATTAACTTAATTCAACTTAGTTACAAGTTTAGGTTTAATAAAAACTTGCTTTAAGATTCACAAATGAGTTTTCCTTTACTATATTGCATCTGTAGGTCTCTGTTCATAAACATAAACTAGCAAAAACAAATTTACTATAACATGAAATAGTGTTTGTATAAATTCAGAAAAACAAAAACACATGCCAGTCACATCTGCATATGTGTACATATTTGTATATTGTGGACTATTTATTCAAAGTTAGGTTAGATCCATTATTTATGTAGGAATAGACTCTCCCAAAAATTTATGCTGCTGCACTGACGTTGAACCATATGCTTGCACTGGGTAGATATGACCAACAGGTCAAAACAAGCTCAAAACAAAGTGCGCGCTGTGCCCTGATTGGTGTGCTTGAGACAAAAGGAACGACAGATTTCGCATAATGTAGTGGAGTAAAAAATAAGAGATTTGACTGATTTGAAATGTAGTGGAGTGGAAGTAAAAAGTCGCCCAAAATGGAAATACTTCAGTAAAATACAAATACACAAAAAACTACGTAAGTACAGTAACGAATTACATTTACTTGGTTACTGTCCACCACTGAATACAACTTGAATAAAACTATGATTTTAAGGAGCAGTTTAAGTGTGTGTTTGTGTGTGTACCTGTACTGGATGGTTTCTGAGGTGGTGGAGGCTCTGAGTTTGGTCATGAGGATCCTCACAATGTTGAAGAGGAAGATGAAATTTATCTGCGAGACATTTATAAACAGCTTGCGACAAAGATTTTATACAGTAGAAGTGTATGGGATTTAGTCTGAATATAGCTTAAATTGATGTAGCATGTCAGTATGGCTGCGTATGTGCCTTTTAAGTGCTCACCATAAGCACCAATATCATGGGGCCCTGGTAGATGTAGTCTGTATACACACCTGCTCTCTTCCCAAACCAGCACCTGATATTAAAAAATGAAAGCAACAATTAGGAAACTTCGCATAAATTAGGTAAGACTGCTCTGAAATCCTCTTGGAGATGGACAAATTGATCATAGGAATTAAAGGCTTCGAGTGAAAACATGTGAAGAACTGTAAAATCTGATACTTTCTAGAAAAAAATATGTCAGTAAATGTACTATTACTGGATAGTACCTTCAGGAATAAACATTTGTCAGATTATTTTGTTTTGCTCCAGCTCTCTGCTTTTATGGCCCCCTCCCATTTATGTTTTAATAAAAGTATTTCTTCACATGCTTACTCCAAAGTCACGTCACCGATAATTCACAGCTAACTTGCTTTCTCCAGCTACAGATGTTGGTCTAATTCTGCACATTGTCTTCATTGTTAGCATCTTACACAAGCATGATGTATTTTATATGAAGTACTCCTTAAAGACATATTTGCCAAATTCCCAAACCTCAGCTATATTATTTGCACCACAATTTATGTTCAACATAAATAACTAAATAATTGGATGAGCTTTCTTTCCCAGTTTTCATTTTTTCCAAAGGAGATGATGTTCTGTGGGGAAAAAAACAAACACTATGCACTACTGTAATATGTTACTACTGACAACAAAGCAACAATAAAACCCAATTTGCTGTGCCAGACTATTGATTTTAAGGCACAATAATTCAGTTATTTGGTTTTCTCTGGGTCGTTAACCTAATGTCTGAGAAGAAAATGCAATTATATAACTTTCAGTGTAAAGAGTTCCTATCTAATACAATCTAATACAAGAGATTATACCAATAAGTATAATACGGTGATCACTGCATGAAGGTCTCACTTGGTAAACAACCGCATTTTGTGGTTCATTGTTCTGGAAGATGGTTTATAATGCAGTGATCTATTCTTACTGAAAACTTAAGACATCTCAGAAGTGAATGTGACATATTTGTCTTATTAGCTAATAAGCAAGTTTTTCTTTTTGCTTAACATTACATTTCTAACTATTTTGCAATAGTTTTACAAATCCATTTAACTTCTTTATAACATATTTTAACTCTTGACATCTTCACACATTAATCTCACATTAACCCTGAAACTGTTCTGCAAAATGCCAATAAAATAAACATCTACATCTTAACCGAGCTATGTATGACTTTGCAGTGGTGTGTATCTTTTTTTACTGTTTAAAGAGAGAATAAACTGACTAAATCCAGTTACTCCATTTTAAACAGGCTGAAACACTCTTTATAACTTCAGTGTGAATGGGTGGGGCTAAACTAATGTAAGCTGAATATGTGGATGTATGTAAATGTGTTGGCTTTTCATGACGTCACAAAAAACACTGAATTCAAAACAGGCTGTTTCTGCAGTTTGGTTTTCATATATTGACTGTTTGGACTGGGGAGTGAACAGTACCTTTACTGAAACCTTGCCCTGGAAATATAACCAAGTCAAGAGCTGACATGTGCTTAACACCATCACAGTGGTTTGCTTATCTCTCACTGAAAATGTAATACGGACTTACTTCTCATTGTCGTAGTAAAGCTTCCCAATGGCCCAGGCTACAATAATTGGAAAGGGAATACCTGAATAAGAAAAAAAGCAATCACTAAAAAGAAATTCTTTTCTTAAATTTTCCATTACATTTTCTATATAATTAACTGTTAAGATGCAAACAAAGTCGTTCAGCGTTTGATGCAAAATGCACCATTCTAAAGAAGTGGTTCACAGTGTTTAGTGTCTCTCACAGAAAGTTACATGCAAAGATGACAAATATACTTATAGATGACAAATACAGATGACGTGGTCTGCTTCCTGAGACGTGTTTTGCAATAGTTCTGGTCTAAAACGTTTTATATGAAATCATCAACATTACATAAAAAGACGTGTAGATTTACTGGTCATTTTGGATAGTACATTTTTGTGTTGTAGACATCATGTCCTCTGGTACTACCACTGTAAAGAAATCAGAGTTTCAAGTTTCTCTACAATGAATCGTTTCACAACAGACCACTCTGAATGAGTTTATTTACATATTAACGACTGAATTATACAGTAATTTTCATGGTAACGGGTATGAAAATCGTACAATGCATGACGCTTCAATATGGACCATTCTACCGAATTAGCTCATAGTCCCACAGGAAAAAAATAATATAAAAAAATTAGGTATTGATACAGACATTTACAAGGATTATATTTTGATTTGTTTAAAGCCCAACCATTAACAGAGATAGTAATAAGCTAAATAAATACGAAATCACCATTTATAGGGTACTTTCTATTGGGAGGTGGCTGTCCCAAACCCTAACCCCTAAATTTCAATGTGTGAAAATATTACTTACATGTTTTTTTTTTTTTT
>JAILXH010144169.1:5509-34841 GCA_023558415.1 Piaractus mesopotamicus
GCATTTTGATATCGTGGAGGTGTTTATAATTTGTGTGTCCTCTGCAGGAGCTGCTGTCTCAGCAGCAGAGCTGTCAGCGATGCGTGTGTGTAGTGGAGCGCAGTTATCTGGCCTTGCAGAGGGCGCTGTGCTGCACTAAGACTCTCTACAACTTCGACCCGTCTCTGCTGCAGAACAGAGTGACCGAGCTTCAGACCACAGCCCAGGTCAGCCTGCAGAGCTTGACTTGACAGTTTCTGACTTAGAAACAAACAGTACCTTACCTCATAGAGGTTACTACAGTGTGCATTTTATTAAATCATTTATTTGTGGTTATCTTCATCTTTGTTAATGTCTTAAGTGCAGTGCAGCTCCCATGTAATTATACAGACAAAACATTGGGCTCAATGCAAGTGCAAACCCTGTACACCCATACGCTACACCCCTGAGCTGAACTATTACCAGAGTTAACGGCAAGGAATAACAGAGAGCTAAACTGGTGCCCCCGCTCTGCCTGTAGGTACTGATGCAGGAGGCGCTGGAGTGGAGGAGAGTTGCGGAGGCCAACGGTAATCTGACCAGGAGGTTTGAGGAGTCCCGAGCTGAGCTGGAGAAGGCCCTGCGGGTGGGGCAGGCGTGTCTGAAGGAGAGAGGAGACCCAGCTGAGCTCTTCAGCAAACATAACGTACGGCTTTACACGTTTATGAGCAAAGACTCTGTCAGATTGTCCTGATTTTTTCATGTTTACTATTTACACACAGAGCGACAATATTCAAATGCTTACTTTTTAGTATGTATTTTGTGTTTCTATTCCTTATCTGTGGAATCTAAAAGCCTAATGCATGTTTTATGCTGTGTTCGGAGTTGTTCACTCGTTAAGTTATTCAGTATTTACCATGTTTGTCGTTTTGAGATGAACAATAATGATGCTAAATAATTCACTGTTTGTGTAAAATCTAAATAGAACATTTAAATGTATCAGTTTTTGAAAAAGCAAAGAATACTGTAACATTTTCACGAACATATTCAGGTTTCATGTATTTTATCTACAGATGTCATAGACTCTCACTAGGTGTCATTTTCCCTCATTCCGTTACCAACTGTGCTTTTCTCATTAGGATTTTTTCAGAAGGCTGGACCAGCGAGTCTTGAATGCATATCTGAAGGCATGTGATGATCTGACTGATATCTTGCCAGAGGAGGAACAGCAGGGTCTACAGGAGTCAGTCAGGAGGCTGCACAAACAGTGGAAGGTCTGTCTGACTTCCTTTTAAAGGAACAGTTCTGCGAAAGTCCAGTTTACACACTTTTCCCATTATCCCAAACATAGTCAATCAGCCAAGACATGTCCACAGTCTACTTCTTTAGTTTTGCACTTAAGATACAAGGCTTGTGTAGCTAACAGTGGAAGGTCATAGTCCAGGGGTCGGCAACATGCGTCTCTTCTACTGCCCTCCTGCGGCTCCAAAGCAGAATAAATTTTTAGGTAAAAATAAAATAATCATCCTTTTTAGTAAAATAAAGCTCTGTTGATTGTTCTAACACAGATTTAGGAAAAATTTGTTTAAATGCTGGAGTTAATGTAGCCTATAACTGCTAATTCACCAATTGACCCTGAAGGTTGGCACGTAGACTACTGATCACCATAGCAACGCTGACAATCTCAGCTAGCTAGTAGCTAACAAAAAGGCAAAGAGAGTTAAACGATTTAAGATGAACATTGATAATTTGGAGACGAATGGACTTATTTGCTTTTATAATCCTGAAATGTTTAATCTTCAGCAAGAAACTGTTAAACACTAAAAAGTTGCAAGGCTGAAGTCAGCTCCTCGTTCATCAGCTTCTCATTTGAATTCTCCTGTTCCACCTTAAATGGTGCAGTAGTTACATTCTGGCGCCCCAGGCATCATTTAAGATGGAACAGGAACTTTCAAACAAGAAGTTGGCAAATGAGAAGCTGACTTCAGCCTCGTAAAAATGCTGAGAGATATTTTACAAGAAACTATTCTACTTTTGAGGAAAAGTTTCCTGCTGGAGATGTGAGAAAAGTATCTATAGCTGAGCTACAGCTTAAAGCAGAGCAAAGTAAGTCTGTGTTTTCGTTTGTATTATATTTTTTTATCCTATCCTAGTACATCAGCACATACCTAGACATATTTACAGTCAAGATGGTAAAATGGACATAAAATGTTGTGGCTCCCAAAGTGGGTAACATTTGGGTAGCTGACCCCTGTCCTAGTCCAACAAGTAGCACTGTGCAAACTGCATACTTAAATCATCACATACTTGCTTGTGCTGTTACTTAAAGGGCCCATATGCTCACTTTTTTAAATAAATAAGTTTAATATAGTGTGTAAACAGAGGTTTCGAAACGTACCATTCACTCTCAAACTACCGCTATCAGTCTTAAAGGTACTGTAACAAAAATAGCCTAAGCGATAAAGACAGGTTGGGCAGTGCCCATAGAAGAATGAATTCACAGACAGAATTGCTTATGTATTTTCTGACACTGTATGACACATTAGAAAATATGCTTTTATGGCCACAGTAATATCCATTGGCCAACTTTGTCGCTTAAAATGGGCTACTGTTTTTACTGGTTCTATGTATGTAAAGCTAGGGCTGGGTATTGTTCACAGTTGTTTATACTGATGCCATAGAAATACTGGGACCCTTTCGAAACAGATGCCTAAACAATACATTTTCCTATGCCTTTCTATAAAAATACAAACCCACAAAGTGGATGTGTCTTAAGCCAGAAATGATCGTATTCAGAGAATGGGTTTTGAGCAGTAGGGACCAGCATTACAGCTACTGAGTGCTGATTGGTTAGCATTATCGCTACTGAGGGTTGATTGTTTGGCATTACTGCTACTGAGCGTTGATTGGTTGGTGAGCTGATCACTAACTGTGAGTGAAGCTGTTCCTGCTCACTGATTTCATGAACATACACAAGGCACTGTTATAAACTCCTATGTCTAGAGTTCAAACGTGCTCAAAAATATAATACTAGTGTTAAAATGTTTTATGCTGTTCTGTGTTCAGGATATGAACGCATTTTTCTATATAAAAATGTTGAAGCATTTACAAACTATGATTTTGCTCAAATGCTCAAAATTAACCCATTTATTTTGGGCTCACCTAGGAGCGCCCCCTAGTGTTTCACAAACCAGGTAGACGTAACAGAGTGGCAATTTTCCTCTCTACACAGTCTGTGGCAGAGGCTGCTGGTCATTTTAACGGCTTTTTGAAGAGACAAATAAGCATAACGTCTTTTCTTAGAACAAAGTAAGTGTTAACTCAAGCTATTTTAATGTAGGTTAAGCTTGGTAAGACAGCCAATCTAAACTTTAGCATTGATAACAGAACGCAGCTAATCAGGAGTTGCATAAAACTTTCATATTTTTATTCTACAATGCATTCAACGTCTACTAGCCAGCTAGCGTTAGCCTGCGCTATAGCGCCCACTTTCGAAAGTGGAACTTGCTTTCCTTTTCTTCGTTTAATGAAACGTTAGTCAGTAGCCGCACATTCAGGTTGTTGCTGTGATGCTGAGAGTCATTTCCATGAGTAGTTTTATGGTTCAATATGCTAAAATGTTGATATTTCACTGTTTTGTGGGCACGAAACTCAGGACTGAATGTGCATAGGAGAGCATTGTTAGATTGGTAATTAGCTAACGTTAGCTAAGTTAGACGACCTTAAATTTACGTTTGGTTTTGTTTATATGTAACTTTTAGCTATGTGACCATTGGTAAGGTAGTAGGTGGTCCATGGGTACTAAATCTCTTATTGTTTAATATTTAAACATAGAAATTAATAACCGTTGCTATACCACTAACCTAGCTAATGTAGCTAGCTAACGTTAGCTAACGTTACCTAAGGAAATAGAGATGGTTAGGTTAGCGAATTCTGTTTATCCTGTCAGACTATTTAACTGGACCTCTCTGGTTGGACCTTGCTGTGTTTCATTTTGAAGTCTATAGCAACAATTTCTGATAAGTCAGGTTAATAATAGCTTATATGTTCTTTTTCAGTTTCAGTTTTCAGTTTCAGTAATATGGTAAGCTAGCTAAAATACTGGTTGACATAGGAATGTAGGTACAAGAAACCAACACAAATTTTATTCATTCAGGTTCTGTACATTGCTAGACTTTACTAGCATTAAAGACCAAAACTGACACCTTATTACTGTATTCTTGTTGAGGGTTATGCCTAGTATAATGACAAATGTATTTGTATAATAAAAATATTAATAAAAATAAATCATTGAGCATTTATGTACAGTATAGAACTATTTCGTGCTTTTGAACTGAGCTACTGGGAAGCATGAAAAACCTTGAAAAGTGGTTCCATACAGACCATTCTGTGGGGCCATATGAAACTCAGGAAAATGGAATTGTAATTGAATCGTTCCTTTAACCCAAATCTCAGCAGTTTTCAATTAGTTTTTACCTTTTATTCTGTTTTATTCTTACTTACTTACACTTTATTTTCTTACTTACCTATTACCAGGATATCCAGGCTGAAGCGCCTGTCCACCTGTTGAGGCTGAGAGTGGAAGCGGAGCGACATATGGTGATGACATCACTGCAGGAGTGCAGGATAGAGCTGCAGAAAGAGGAGAAGGCCCTTTCCACAGCTTGCAGTGAGAGAGTGATCAAAGAACACAGGGTAGGTCTGCGAGAGAAGACAGGGTGTCTGTGGCTTCTTGATAAGTGTTAAAATGTCTTACTCAAATTCAAATGCAAGTAGTCTTAGATATAACGATAAAGACACATTTTAACTGATTTATTTTTCTTTAAAAATCATTTGACATTGTTTAACAAACCCATTTATGGTTGTGACTTACTGTGACCAGCATTTTTAGATTCTCACTGCAAATTTGGCCTTAAATTGCATTTGACGTTGCATTAAAAGTCTTAAAAATGATTATAATTAACCTCAGCATATCATCCTAGAGGAGAGGGAGAACATAGGCTGAAAATGGTAAAGATCTAGTAGTGACACAAGATAGATGAAAAAGAATAGTGGAAAAACGAGACGTTGTTAGACACCAAACAGTGAACGGATGGTGCTAGAATAAGAGAGATCAACAGTGTTGCAGCATGGCATAAAGGAAATTTGTTTGCATTTGCATGTTCAGGCCTATTTCAGACAGAGGGACCCCCTCTCTGTATGTGAGGGGAGACTAAAAACCATGGAACAGCTGTGCCAGAAACTTCCAGAAAATGACCCGATGCAGAAAGCCCTACTGGAGACCAAAGATTACCTGTCAGAGGTCAAAGGTGAAGTGGAATATACTTACATGAGACTCCTGCAGCATCCAGACAAGTGGAGGGAGTGGTGCACAAGGTAAAGAGAACAATGGAGAGTGAAATGGACTATACTGTATTAGATAATGAGAAAAAAAAAAAAAAACTGTGTCCCAGTGACCCCTGAAGGAAGATTCCTGAGATTTTTTGTGTATCTTCTCTGTTTTAGGTTTGGGGAGCTGTCTGGCTGGCTCTCCTCCCAGGAGGCCAAGCAGAGAAGTGGAGAGAGCTCCACTGTGCAGGTTAGCTTAAACTGGGGCAGCAATCACTGAAACCAAGGCAGTTGTACAGCAAAGCTGGTCTTTATGACTGCAACCAAAATAAAAAGAAAGCTTGCTACAGGGAAACTGTTCCAAATGAGTTAGGGACGTGCTTATTGTGGAAACATTACGAACTGGTCATTACATCACTAGTCATGTACAATGTAGAGATTGTGATAGTATTTTGAGCTATAACAGCAACAAAAAACTGGCACGTCATCTCTTTAATGTCTTGATTACCTTGAAAGTAGCTGTTCCGCAGCAGCTACCAGCCAGAAACAGATATAAGTGTCAGAGTTTCGTCCTTGCAGCAGTTAAGTCAGTGTTCTGCACAGTAAAAGTTGGCTTTCAGAGTTTATTTACTTAATTTTCTCTCAATGTAAGAGTTTCGTGACAAACCAAAGCTCTGTAAAACCATGTCTGCGATAATCCATCTCTGTTAGTTTGTGTAAGCAGGTTCAGGTCTCAAATTTAACGGTTGGATATCAAAGCTCAATTTAATGTCCTTGCAGACTTCTACTCTCCTTGTAAATCTTTCCATTTCTTCTCTCTCCGTCTGTGTGTGGATGCAGCGTGGGGTGCTGAGGGCTCAGATGGACACTCTGGACTGGCTGAAAGCACGTCTGGCTGTACTGGAGGACCTGAGCGCTGATGCTGAAGCGATCACACAGAGAACAGCGCTGGATGATTTCTCCAGCAAACTCAGTGCCCTTCTCGCCTCTCTGGAAGAGGTGAGGGTATTTTGCGTGTACAAACCCCCAATGCTTGTCTTAATCCATAAACTAGAATAGGAAATGCATGCATCAGAATAAGATTGGTCAAGTAAGGTGTACTACATGTACAAATGTTTGAAGACACCTGCTCATCCGATGTGTCTTTGAAATCAAGAATATTAATAGGGAGTTTGTCCCCCTTTTACTACAGTTGCAGTAACAGTCTCTTTTCTTCCACGTAGGCTTTACAGTAAATGCTTTAACATTTCTGTGAGGATTTGATTGCATTCAGCCTCAGGAACATTAGTGAGGTCAGGTACTGATGTTGGATAATTAGTTCTTCCCAGTCTTCCCAGAGGTATTGGATGGAGCTCCATCACTCCAGAGAAAGCAGTTATACTGCTCCACAGCCCAATGCTGGGGGGGGGGGCTTTATACTCCCCCTTAAAGCCCTTGGCATTTGGCACGGTGACATTAGGCTCATGTGCGGCTGCTTCAGAGCATCCCATTCTATTCTGTGTGTTCTGTTCTATGTTAGCAGTGACCGCACCCTAGAGTAGCTGCATTGAGCAGTTAGAAGGGATGTCTTAATACTTTAGGATGTATAGTGTTTTTGAGCAGGTGAGGAGTTAACTTTCTGGCTTTGTGTTGTTCAAAGTTGTGTATGTGTGAGCAAAAGAAAGAATACTGAAGCAAACACACTCTCTGTGTCTCTGTGTGGTAAGGACATGTCATTAAATGGACACAGTGAGAGTGGACAGGAGGAAGTGCAGCAGAAGAAGGAGTTGCTGCAGCCACAGGAGCACAGCAGAATCCTGAATGCAGAGAGTGCAGCAGAGGCCAGACAGCTGCTCCTAGTTCACCAGGTGGGGGCGCCATGGCAATGTTTGACTGCATAAACACTGTTAATGAACAACCTAATATATTTAAATGAATGAATGCATCTGTGTTTTGAGCAGCAGAAGATAAAGATCCAGCGGAGAAAAAAGGATGTAGAGCTGCAGGGGCTCTGCACTCGTCCTTATGGTACACCGGTGCTGGGTGACGAGAAGACAGAAGAAAGCAGCAGGGCAGCTCAGGAGGAACGTCTGCAGGTGCAGCTACAAGCTATATTAAGATCTAGAAAAATAAAAAAGTTGAGGCTGAGAAAAGACTGAAAAACACTGATAAGTCACTACTACTGCGTTTGTACAGTTTTACATCTCATTCACTTGGCTGACATTCCATCTTTCTGTTATGGTATGATCATGCCTGTGTCATTCCTTTTTGCTTTTTTTGTTTCAGGCCACTGTGCATGCATGGCGAGACTTTGAGCAAGACAGAGAGGCTGTGTGGCAGTTTGTGTGCAGCGCCACTCCTGTCCTGCAGAGGGAGCGCATCTTCAGCAGTCTGGAAAATCTCACTGCTGAACTTGATCATGTCAGAGTAAGAGCACTGACAGAATTACATAGTGATAAATATAAAATCATTAAATAAAATCCTCGCTTGACATTACAATCTATCGATAGCACGGAACAGAAACTATGCTTACTTTGTAATGAAACATATAGTTAGTCAGTCTTCTTTAAATACTGATGATATCCACAATATGCTTGCGTGTTGTGACATAATTTATCATGATAGCGATAAAACATCGTCTTATTGCGACTCCTAATCTGCATTGTTTTCTTGTGCCTGTGTTTATGGATTTGCAATTTACTTGTCCATTTTGTGAATATGGTACATGTCTGCTTTTATGTGTGTACAGGAGCTACACACACAGACAGGTGTGCTCACCAATCAGGCCCAGTCACTTGTGAAAAAAGCAACTGAGATCCAGCTGGGTGCCCAGAATCAGTCCCTTCTACACGATCAGGCCCAGGCTGCTCAAGAGAGAGTGCAGGAAATACAAATCTGCCTTGAGAAAATGTAAGATTGCTTTGGAATAAATACCTGAGCCTGTGCTGATAATGCTGATAATAAATCTTTTACTGTTGGTCACTTTGTATCGATATTTTTGTAGGGGTATTGGCTGTGTAATGTTTGAGGCAACTTGAAAGCCCAGAATAGTCAGTCACTTATCAGATCGTGCTAATAGAGGCTTTTCATGTCATTATTGTTTGTTGCATGTCTCCCTTTATCTCTCTGTTAATGCAGGACATTGGAACTTGAGCAGATGCAAGCGCTGTGGCAGCATTTTAACAATGAGTCAGAAGCTTTTTCCTGCTGGGTGTGTGAGAAAGAGAAAGACCTGGAGGCTGTGGACCTCAACTTTGCCCCCGTGGATCAACAGCTTCAGACTGTAAAGGTAAACAGACCTGGAACAGTAAAAAGGTGACTGTTCTGTGTTTACTGCACACACACATACAAAACTTTGGCTAAAAAGTAAAGTTTAAAGGACTGGTTCAGCAAGAAAAATTTAATGCAGATATAGTTGATCTGTTAAGATGTATCTGATGTCTGAAGTTAGCATCTTTCGTTTTGCACTGGAACTGTGAGGATAGTTTACATTTATGCATTTGGCTTCTCTAAAGTGGCTTACAGTTTAGTTGTACAGATGTAGATGAGTGTGCCATTTGGAATCTTGTCCAAAGACTCTTATTGGTGTTGTGGGGAGGGCTTGTCTGGGCAGGGAAATTGAACCCCAGTGTGCTATGTGGAGGACAGTAGTATTACCTTTGCTACACTGACTGCTAGGATTACTCATGTCGTTAAGAAGTAATAGAAGCTTATACACCATAATTTTACACCATTTTACATGCCTAAATTATTGAGCTTGCCTCAGACTAAATCAGATTGTAAGGTAATTTCTAAAAGACTTGGGTTCTGGCACTATATGACATACTGTTATCTATAAAAATATTAATAATAGGGGTATAAGCTTCCATTACGTGGATTTCCTTTACATCTCCAGTGCTAAAATAAAGATGCGGACTTTGGACATCAAACATGTCTTAGCTGATTGACCACATTTAGGATGAGGGGAAGGTTACATTTTTGCCAGACCCGTTCTTTAAAGTATTGTGAACTGCAGTACAGTGAACTACTGTGAACTAAAGTATTGTGTACTGCACCTGATTTCATGGACATCTTTGTTTTTCTTCCCTCAGGCAATAGAGGCAGGTTTAGAGGAGAGAATGAATGTCATGAGCCAGCTGGAGATGGAGTCTCATGCTCTGACTCGTTTCGTAACTCCAAGGGAAGCGGAGCGTATAAAAGCTCGTTTAATTCAGATTAGCAGGTACTGGGAGGAGCTTAAGAACAATGTGAAGCAGCGAGGGGTGGAGCTTCAGGTTAGCTCTTCTCATAAAATGAAGTTGACTGAAGATCTGGATGAGGTACTTCTACATAATTCATTTATATCTATGTGCTTATACTGTTTTAAGTCCCTATTTATTAAGGCAGTAGCCAAACATTGGTTATTTGTTTTGTTGTTGTAAGGTGAAAAATCTGTTGAAAAAGCTTGCAGAGAAGTTAAACAAGCCAATTACTTCCTGCTCATCATCATCAGGAACATACCAAGCTCTGCATGATCATGTGGTATGTTTTTATGTGCCGGAGAAGTTTTGTAAAAATGCTGGCCGTATAAAAATACTCTTTTTTTATACATTATTTGCTTGTGTGCATTTCCTTTCCTTCCAGGATGTCTGGCAGGCTCTGAAGCAGCTGGAGCCCAGGCTGGTGTCACTGAGCCTAGGCTTGAGAAGGCTTTCTGATGGGGGTCAGGTGGAGAAAGAGGTGGCAGAACTCCAGCAGACTCATACACAGTGCACAACAGACGCTGCCAGCAAACAAGCCATGTTGGAAGATCTGCTTACTCTGTGGCAAAAGTAATTTGACTTATTAGTCTGTCTCCTGAAGTCAGCAGGCAAATGTTAAGGCAGGATCACTCCCCTCATGTGCAGTGCCAGTCCTTATTCTATTAGACAATGTGGCATGAAGTAGAGCATAGAAAGAGAAATAAAATAAGTAATAGTATTGTACAGTTATTTATTTGTTTTCTTGGTATGACTTTTCTTTTGGCAGGTATGAAAGGGATTTCTCAGTACTGCATGGCTGGTTGGACAGGTGTGAGTATCTCTGTAACTCTGATACTCCGTATCTGACCACAGATAAGGCCAAGCTTCATAGCCAGCTACAAATGCTACAGGTAATTTATCACATAAGGACATGGAAGCTCATACTTGGGGTGGAAGAACTGGGGTATTTCTGAATGTTTTCCTTTGATACTGGCACTTGGGAGAGCTCCTAGAAGAGCTTGTGGCTGAGGCATCTCCTCATTGGTTGTCTTAATTTGTGGTGTCAGTTTTAGATGACTTGCCTTTGTGATTAATTGCCAAATCCATAACCTGACCAGGACCTGCAGTCTGAGGTTCCCTCTCAGGAGTCTTTGTTGGAGAAGCTGGAGACCCAGGCTGAGTCACTGTACCCCACAGCATCGGAGGAACGAGTAGGAGAACTGACAGAGCTTCACTGCAGCCTGGAAGAGAGATGGTGCTCTCTCAGTACAAACATTCCGCTTAGGTACATACTCAAGCCTTGCTGTTATCTTTTGGCTATGTATTCTCCTGAGAATTACAGGTTTAAGAAAGATGGTCTTCATCCTGACTTGACTTCAGGCAAAACTCTTAGAAAATTAATTCCCTTTTAATATGTAGTGTGCGAGTTTTACTATGGGTTCACAAATGGTTGCGTGTAGCTATTTTAGTGCTGCTTAAAATATGTTTCCTTTATTTTATTATTATTTCCTTGATAATTATAAAGATAATAATCCAACGCAATGCGATGAATGCTGAAGGTGTCTGAGTAGGGCAGTTTAAATAATTGCATATTTCAGATGGTGAAATTTTTATTGTTTTCTAGGATTCAAGAACTTCAGACTCATCAAACTCAGCTGGAGCAGTTTAACCAGGCTCTGATAACTCTTATCATGTGGAGTGAGAACTTCCTTGGGGAGCTTAGAAGCAAATCTAAAGTCTCCATCACTGACTTGACATCTGTTGGTACTCAGATCAAGGTAATGGATATTCTTTGGATAAAATAATTTGAGCTACTGATCCCTTAAAGGAATGCTTCACAAAAATGTAATATGCATAATTACTGTAAATATAGTCAATCAGCCATGCTTGGTTTCCAGTGTTATGAGGCACTGGGGCAGCTATCTTTTTGGTTAACGTCTTTTATTTTAGACTTTTAGCTCCAAAACTAATGAGGGGAAATTTGTGTGCGATGAACCAGTACATGAGGGGTTCATTTACTCATACTCTTCAACATGTACAGTGTATTCAAGAGATATTGAAGGGTAATATGTTTATTAAGGCTGAACTATGTATGATTTTGTTATTTGGAGACCTCTCTCTATGTTCCATTTCTCTTTATGAAGGATGATGAGTCTCTCCTCCAGACCCAGAGAGAAGCAGTGGATGGGCTGCAGCAGCACATCAATGCTCTTGGTCCCTCTTTAGCTCCTGAGGACCTCCAGCGGCTGCAGGTCAGGAAGGAAGACTGTCTGCAGCCTTTCTGTGAGGCGCAGAGCCTTCTGCAGCGCCGGAGCGAGGCCTTAGTTAAACTGGAGACTTTCCTGGTGACCTACAGATCAACCACCAACTCGCTTCAGACCCTCCAGGGAGCTGTTGAAGGGCGGGACAGCTGGGACCAAGCCAAGGCTGGGCAGCTCAACCAGGAACTAGGGCAGCTTGCCCAGGAGTTAGCCTCCCTGGAGATGCAAGCTGTAAGTTTGGACAGCTCTCTTAACAAGGCATACCTGCACCTGCACGGGACTGGGGGAGAGCGGACGTCCTGCCGGCGGCTAGTGGATGAGATGGGATCAGGTCTGCAGGGGCTCCAGAGGATATTTGGAACGAAGCAGAGTGAGGCAGATGCTCTAAAAGCGATGTGGAACTCCTTTAGAGGGAGAAAGGAGCTGCTGCTGAAGAGCTTAAAGGAGTTAGAAGAGAGAACCAGGAGAAAGTGGCTTACAGAGCCCAGCATACAGAGCTTTCAGCATAGGTACTGCCTCTGTGCCACTTATACCTCTGCTGCCTCTTTATATCTCCTCTACCAGATTAAAGAAGAAAACAGAAACTTTTGCTGAGCCCTAAAAGGACATTCTGTTAGTCCAGAGTAGCAGTATGTGTAATACAGTGTGCAGGTGCAGTATGAAAGAACAATCTCTGAAGAAACAGCAAATGCAACTGCAACAGATTAACAATTTATGAAAAATTAAAAGAAAGGCCATTCAGTTCATTAAGAAAGTAAGTTCAGTTATCTAAGAAATTGAAGTGGCGTATTCCCGATCAAATACCCCAGAGTAATTACATAAAGCATACAAGGAAGCTGATGCTGTGAAATTGAAAAAAAAAAAAAACTCTAAAGAAATTGCTCAATAAAAAGTATTTATATAAAGGCTTAAAAAACACAATACTAAAACTAGTACACAGACTCATATGCCAAAGAAAAAAAAAAACTTAAGACAAGACATAAAAGTATAAATAGCGAGAACAGCCCTCAAACTTATTGGCTTACTCCCGAAATCTACTCTTTTTGGTATCAGCACTAATACTAGCATTAGTGATAGTTACCATTGTGGTAAAAAGACAAAATATAAACCGTCATATAAAAAGTCTGGGTGCCTCTAGTAAAATTGCACATTTTGTTGTTTTTTAAAGTGACATTAAGTCAACACGTCCCCCACACAGAACACGCTACTGTATTTTTCCTAAAATAAACGTATTCAGAAAAAATAAAATATAAAATGTGGCCTCTGCAAATGTTATTGCATGTTTTATTCTTTATTTTTTCATATAAATAAACATTATGCGCTAAAATGGCATAATGTAAGTTTGTTTCATGTAGAGGATGTGTGAACTTATTTTCACATCAGCAAAAGATGTTATTTGACTTGGGATGTTTAAAGTTTTGCAGTTAGCTGTATACATGTTTCATTAAATACGTAACACTTTTAAGTGTATTAATTCATCAAATTCAGAATTTGATTTGATACAATGCAGCGGTGGGTCAATTCGATATGTTTTCTTACTTCAATATTTATCTTACATTAATATTTTAATGTTTCCATTTTCAGTTTATTAGAGCATTCACCATTATAAAAGTATAATATTTTAAACCACAAACTGTATAGTGTTCTAATCTAATTATTTAGCCACAAGCTAAAATGTTAACCCTAGGCTAACATATTTATCATAAGTAAACAACCACAAGCTAGTTACGATACAGTGCTACTGAACTATAGGCTGTGATACAGATCAGTACTGTGCAGTATTCTCAGTTTTTTACCTTTTGTTTACTTTTTTTTTTTTTACATAATCTTAAAACAATAGTTACCCTTTGCATCATGTAACATTTTCAGGATGAACGTACCAACAAAAATGGTCCAAAATTACTTGGACAAAAATGGTACATTAACTTATTGTGTGTATGTTTGGCTGTATGTGTCAGGCTATGGATACTGGACCAATTGGAGGAGGAGCTCCAGGCCCTGCAGCACAGTCAGCTGTGGTTAAGGGAGAGAGGAGAGCAGCTGTCCCAGAGAGACCATGAGCTGGCTGAGGAGGCCCAGCAGGATGTAACCCTGGTCCAGTCCACCAGGGAGAAGACAGAGAAACTCATCTCTGAGGAGTAAGTTTATCATCTAACTATTACAGATAATTTTCAGGCTGAAATCCTCATAAGTGGGCTCATTGTTATTTTCCGATTTTGCTCTGTGTGTGCAGGCGGGAGCAATGTGCACTCTTGTTGGAGACCTGTAGGGATTACTTTAATCTAAAGTCCAAAATCACCTCTGCTATCGAGAGAGCGTGTGCTGTCACTACGGCCCAGTTTGGCCAAAACAACCCCGAGGACATCCAGAGGGCTCTCTCTCGGGTCAGACTCCTTTTTCACTCTGCTTCACTCAGTTTTGCTGTTTTATGAAGATACGAAACCAAGTTCATTGATAAATGCAGGCAATGGTGTCATTTTGCTTTTAGAAGTGATGCTATGAAGTTGCACTTTACTGTATTGTTATTGGAGTTTTAGTGCTGACAGAATGGATTATGCTCTTACTAAATGACTCATCTGCTTTCTTCTTGTTTTGCCTTATAGTTTTGAACATTTCACTTTAATAGAATTTATCCAGTAATGGTGCACGTCTTCTCACAATTCCTTGCTACTCCGTAACTATGACAATAAGTGTCGTGTAACCATGGAAACTATATGTCAGTGGTGTAGGCTCAAGTGTTTATCAGATGTTTAACAGTCAACCTATGTTGTAATGAAAGGTGACAAAAATAGATGTTGAAAAGTAAGGCGGGGGGGCAATTTCTCCATTGTCCCCAATGATAACTACACTTGAATACCTGGCATGATTTATCATTAGTATCTACTTTTGTTTAGCTGGAGGCGGTGAGGCCGGAGTTGGCAGGCACACAGGAGGAGCTGAATCTGTTCATCGGCAAAGGCAAACGCCTCATTAATGAGCTGAGGAAGCTTTCGGAAGACACGGGAGAAAGTGTCCGCACAGAGATGGACACCATCGTGGACCAGTGGCTTGACGTGAGATCTGTTAGACTTAATATTTTTGTAGTACTTGTAGTGTTTTGTATTTAGCAAAGAAGCAACAGAAAAATCAGTCCATGATCATGTACACTTGAAGCTGCACGTAGCATTATAACTTAGCTCGTGTCTGTCTTCTGGTTCCAGACATCTGAGAAGATGGATGCTGACATTGATCGTCTTACGGTTTCTCTTGTGTTATGGAATGAGATTAACTCCATTGCCAACGACATTGAGTGTTGGAGCATCACTTCTGTTAGTGAGCTCAGTGAGGGAGCTGTTAACCTCTTATCCAGCCCTAATGTGGAGGAGCGCCTCACTCAGTTCAAGGTCAGCATGAAGACTGAACAAACAAGTCCTCACAAACCTGCTGAGAATGAGAAAGAACTAAATTGCTCCAAAAGATGCTGAAAGGATTATCTGTTTTTTTTTGTGTTTGAACAGCTGGAGCTGGACAGTAAGGAGGAGGTACTGGAGGTCCTGCAGGGAAAAGTGACTGAACTACAAGATGTGACAAAGACTCAGCAAACACCCACAGAGCTCCAGGTAAAACAGCTCTTGCTGTCAGCATAGCACTGTTTTCAGCTGGCTCATATGATCGTTTATAAACCTACTTAAAAAAGGTCAGATGGACAGATTTCAATATTATAGGCATGAAAGGTACTTGATTTAAACATACTGCAGGTTATTGCTTAGGAACAATTTACAACCATTTTATGTTTTAGTGAATGGCTTTCAATACATTATGTTTTATTTTATTGATTTCTTTTTATGTTACAGTTACAGTCCATTAGATGGTCACAGTGCATAACCACTAGTACTGCATTCTCTGATCATTTTTGTGACATTTCATGATTATTGGTAATTAAAACATAACATAGCTTTACATCTGTCAGTGCAGTGTTTTCTCTTGTCAGTCTGTCCTGTAAAAGGTACGTATACATTACCACCATGTATTTCCAATTCTAAAGGCTATGGAAGCTGACCTGAGGAAGAAGATCTTACATGCTGAAGAGATTTATGAGCAGACCAAGTCCATTCTGAGGGACTTCAGCTCCAAGAGGCAGCAGCTCCAGGACATCATTTCCCAGATAGCTAAGCAGTTGGAGAACACTGAGGGCGCTCTGTCAGAGCTATCTCAATCATCTGATCCAGAAAGTGTAGCCAAGATAAAGGTCAGCGTTCTCCATTCATTTTGAATGAACGTTTAAAAAATCCTTTGTTTTGGAAGGTCTTGGATCTTATTCATTGTATTCATCTTGCGCTTTGATTAGTAACAAGGCTGAATATTTGGATGTAATCAGTGTTCACTGTGTTTCTCCGTAAGCACAAGCCATTCGTGTTTTGTTATTTCAGGATCTCCAGAGAACCCTGAAGCAGATGGACAGTGGTTTGGACATGGCAGGCGATTCTCTAAGAGCTCTCTGTAGAGCCTATCCATCTCAGCAGCTCACCCAACTTGGAGAGGGCATTACTAACCTGGTGAAGTGGAGTGAGGCAACAGCTCAACGTTCTACCCGGATCTTTGGGGCACTTCAGGAAGCCCTTCTCCAGCGTTTTAATGGTGAGAGAGAGTGAGAGCAAAGAATACAAGCAGACAGGGTGCTCAGTGTGAAGACAAAGCTAGGAGAAGTTGAGTTGAGAGCAGTGTTTTTGTAGGTGTATACATACATGTTGTTATTTATAATTATGCACTGTGGCCTACCAGAACATGTTAAACACACACCTGTGCTACAGACACTTTCTCTCCCACAGACAGTATGACCGGTCTCCTTGGGAATTGATTAAGGTTTGTTACTAGGACGACCGAGAGCTATTCCTTTCAGACACGCCCACACAGCCCATCTGGTCACAAAAACAAAAGTGTAGATTCGTCCATTGTTAACTACAGATCCCTCTGCCTGTCTGTCTCTGCCTCTTTTTATTCCCCTTCTGTGCTCACTTACAGAACATGCACAAGGTTTTCACCATTGGCTCTCGGAGCTGAGGACAGGAACAGAGAACGCTTCTGAGCAAGCAGGAGAAGTTCCTGACATTTCGACTCAGCTGCAGACACTTAAGGTATCAATTAAGCTAAAAATGCCATACACCTCAAACTCTCCTGAAGTGTGCTCCTCCTGTACTAACCTTTCCTGTGAAAACTTGTTTAAAAAAAGAGAGCTTACCACTTGGGAGCAACCCTAATTCAGTGTTCACCCCTTAAACTCTAGGATGTTTTCAGTTATTAATCTTAAAGCTTATTATTCAGAAACTACTATGAAATACTCATGAACTTTAAAATTAATATGTAACATACCACCACTGTTGCACAAAAATCTTCGATTTTTTTTTAATTTTTGTCATTTTTACATGGCACAATTTGAAAACTGTTTTAAAATGCATTGTGTTACAATTCCATGAAGAATGGACTAACAGAAATGGTCCAAAATTATCTGGAAAAAAACTGTACATTAACTTCTATTACAAGTGTTTAGTAAAGCAGTCAAATCATACTTGTCCTCAGAATTTAGTGAATTGCTGTGAAATATCCATAATCTTTTAGGTTGCTTTGGAGCAGATGGGAGAGGGTGAAAAGCGCTTGGCTGAACTGAGTGCAGAAGGAGAGAGACTTCTATCACACCTGTCCAAGGCCTGGGCTGGAGGAGTACAGGAACGTCTAGCCTCATGTCAGCTGGCCTTGGATGGGTTTGTGGTGGCATGCAGACAGAGACTGCACTCTCTGGAGGAGACAGCTGCCCTACAGGATGTGTAAGAAAATCCATAGATTTAATAGACTGATAGCTGAAGACATTGTTACAGTGTTAGGGGTTTTTGGAGCTGGAGTTGCAGCTGTGTGCTTTGGGTATTACTGTAAAGTTCTCACAGTTTCACCAAGCAGCCCTGAACTTGTTTAGGTTTGAGGTCCGAGTAGAGGGGTTGAGAGCCTGGCTGCAGCAGATGGCGGCGAGTCTGCAGGCAGAACCTGCTCTTTGGGGAGAGAGCCAGCAAGTAGCCTCTGACTGCTCTACACAGCTGGAGAGAATAGAGGAGCTCCACAAAGAACTGCTGATGAGAAGGTGTGTGCTTGGAATCTTTGTTAACCCATAGAAATTGAAGGCAGGTTTGACAGGTTCAAGTCTGCATTTTTGACTTCTAAAACAAGTTAATGGCTCTCATCTACTCTGTGAACTGAGAGAACAAAATGCACATCTTTAAAAGAAACTATCCTCTGTCCCAGGCCATCTCTTGAGCGCCTATGCCAAGCCTCTCTGACCATGTCTGATAGTCAAGCAGCAGGTGCTGAGGCCAGTCTCTCCATGGAGCTGCTCTCCTCCCACCAGGCTCTAGTACAGGAAACTTGGGCACGATTACGTGGCCTGCAAGAGTACCAGGCTTTCACAGAGGCACTCAAGGCCATAGGAGACTGGCTGGAAGAGGTGGAGGAGAGGCTGGAGAAACTTGAAAGCACGGAAGGGAACAAAAAGGAAGTGCAGGAGAGGCTGGAACGAGTGCAGGTATGTGCAGAAATAACACACTCTCATCTTATGTTTAATAAGAACACATGGACACCCAGTGATGTTTACAATTTTATGCATACTGCCAAACAGTTTTGGGATACTTTGTCTTCTTTTGACATTTTCTAGTTTGCTTTTTACTCTTATTTTTCATTGAAGTAAGAAAATAACCTGCATAAAATGCTTGGGGTATGTCCTTCTTCCCAGGGTACACCTGTCACATATACTGTCATATATTTATATGCGTGCGTTGTTTTCATATCTGGAAACAGGCTTATTTCTATGTAAAACATTTTTTTAAACTTTTTTGATTAGTGTATTTTTTGCTAGAGATGGCTTAATACCACTTTTCTCTTTCTGATACAATTTTTCTCTGACAAAATTTCACTTTAAAAACTACTAGTTTAAAATGAGCTATTTTTAACTGAAGCACTTTGCTTAAGATGAACATCTAAAAGTAGGGTATCATGCTCAAATTACTCAAACGTTCTACTACCCTACAGGAAGAACTACACAGCTAATCACATCACACAGTGTGAATGTGTGCCGTTTCAGGGTAGATCTGTTACAGGGCATTTTCTGCTCATGTCAGCCCAGTTGTGATACTCATAGATACAGCTGTGCCATCTCTTATTCTTGCCATTAAAGCGAAGTGCATTGTTATGCATGCTCCAAAGTTTCAAGATGCTAACAATGTGTAAATATTAGTTAGGCTGCCAAAATTGGCTGCGATTGTTGGCTGTTAACACAAAATGCCAAAAATTGCCATGTTTTAAAGGCCTGTTTTAGTAAAGGATTAGCTGATATGTCTCATCTGGTATGAGACAGCTATTGCTTTTGCTTTATTAAGCACTAGAGGGAGATATTTTAAATAAAGCAAGAGGGCTTTGTGCTCACAGAGACTAAGATGGGATAAAGGATCTCAGAATTTTTAGGAGCATTCTTCAAGAAATTATTTCTTTGCTGAGGTGCTTTGGGAAAAAAAAAACATTGAACAGTGAGTAATACATCATATACCATTATTGAATGTACATGTGCTACATCTTAGTCTTGTGCCTGGTCTCAGCCATTGTCAGTTTACTATGAATATCTTACTGCCCGGATGATGAATTTCAGTACATAGCAAATTCTAGCTCTTAAACGATTGACTTCTTCAGTGTCTCTGATATAATTATTGATTAGGGATACATGGTGAAATCTGAGTCATATCAGTATTGGCACATGATTTTAAACAATATCAATTTGACAGATATTTAGATTTGACTGGTACTTCAAACAGATATTTGGCAACACATTTATTGGGCTCCAAAAGAAGAGAAAGTTTTGGCAATGTTGTGCTACTGTGCCAGAATGTCTGCATTTTGTTCATTTTACTGCATTGGTAGCTATAGAAATAATGATTATTTCTCTGTTAATACAGGTAGATGTAGTCCAAATGTAACCCTTGTGTGGTGTTCGGGTCTCCATGTTTACCAAAATAAAAAATGATGCGATTTATTATTATTTCAACCTCAGATTCCTTGGCTATTGCTCATTTTCTGTGAAGAACATATAAAATAACACATTTTCAGTGACTTCACACTGTACACCCCCCACACATTTATATTACACATGTGATGATGGGATGAACCAGCGGGGAATAAAAGTGTGGAGGTGCTGTGTCCCTTCACTCTGTTCTCCTCCTACATGGCCTGATGTTAGTGTGTGTGTCTGTGTGTGTGTGTTTGTATATGTGTGCATGTGTATGAGGGTGGAGAACATGGACAGGCTGCTGACTGGGTATAGCTGCTAAAGGAGAACCCTACGCTGGCCACTTGTGATATTTTAAACATCTGGCAATTTGACATAATTGTTATGGTTGTATTGATTTAAAAAAACAATAATGTGGTGGGTCAGCCAGACCACTGAGTAACAAAAACATGGACACCACACAAGGGTTAAACATCTTCAGATATGTACATAAAAAACATTGGTTTTCGGCATCATCCTACAATTCTGTATTGGTACATCCCTATTATTAATACTGTAACTAAGCTTAAGCCTATGTTTTCTACCACCCATCTTCCAGAGTGGTCCTTGGACAAGCTGTCAGTTCTTAGTTGTAGGGAAAGCAGTATTTTTAGAATAGTAGTTCAGTGTTGGCAATTCAGTATTTACACAGTAGCATTGTCCAGAGTGTGTATGTATGTCTGTTGGCCTCCTCCTGTACAGGATATCCTGTTGATGAAGGGTGAGGGTGAGGTGAAACTCAACATGGCTGCTGGGAAGGGGGAACTGGTCATCAAGAACAGCGGGGAGAACGGACAGGAAGTGATCCATTCTAAGCTGCAGGAAGCAGAGGACGCATGGGCGGCACTGCTTTTGAGGGCCATGAGTTGCCACAGGTAGAGTAAGATTTTGTTCCTTCTCTGACGTTTTTCACCGTCTTCTGAGCAGCCTTGATTATCTTTTGAAATGTCTTGCTCTAATAGACCAGATAGACTTGCCTGTTGTAGGGTATGTGTCCTCTGAGCTTTCAAGGGTATTCTTTCACTTTAAGCCGTGTGCAGTTTGTAAATGAAGAACATTCTCTGGTTGTTACTGTATGTGGTGGGTGTTTGATAGGCAGTTCACTCTGACTAATCTCAGATCCTGCTTGCTCAAAAGGGGAACTGATGTCACCTTTCAGTGTTTAGTTAAAAGTAGCCTTACTAATTAACCGCATCCTAAATGTTAAGAAGAGCCATTTTGTCCTTCCAACAAATATCAAACCACCTTGGGAGCCACATTTTATGTCCATTTTAACATCTTAACTGTCAGTATGTCTCAGTACATGCCAATATAAAAAAATATAATATTAACAAAAACGCAGACTTACTTTGTTCTGCTTTAAGCTTTAGCTCAGCTATAGCCACTTCTGCGTTGCTATGTGACCAGCAGTCTGTACGCCAACCTTCAGAGTTAAAGGTTGGTGAATTAGCAGATATAGGCTACATTAACTACAGTTTTTAAGACCATCAATTGTTAAAACGACCAGCAGAGCTGTATTTTACTGCAAAGGAGGATTATTTTATTTTTACCTAAAAATCAAAGTCTGCCGCGGAGCCGCAACAGGACAGTAAAAGAGCCGCATGCGGCTCTGGAGCCGTGTTGCTGACCCCTAATTTAGGTGTAAGTCTGTTCTTACATGTTTTTTTTCCTAAAATGCAGTATACCTAGTATGTACTTAAAAGGAAACTGATGAATTCATTACCTGCTATTTTTGGAATCCATTCTTTCTTCTCCTTTTTGTCTTCTTCCTGTATTCTCATAATATTTGTAGGACTGGAAAACTGAATTTCCTTCTCTTTTTTGTTTTGAATTTACTGTTTCTCTGATGTCACAAGAACCAACAGTTTTATATATAGCCACCTATTCAACCTACAGCAGTTTTGCTCCACCCATTCACACTAAAATTATAAACAGTGTTTCAGCTTTTTAAAGTGTAATATAGGACAGCCAATCAAAACAGAGATCATTTATTTTATATTAGTCTTAAAGGCACAGTAACAAAAACAGGGGGAAAGAGAGGTTGGAAAATAGCCATCTAAATATTTATTATGACCATTTTTGGGATATTAAACCACACCAATGTTGTAAGTGAACCTCAGGGGAGAAAATAAAGTATAAGAAAAATGTAGGAATATGGGCCCTTCATCAGACTTCATGTAAAGGTTCCACTGTCTTAAAAACTGCATCTTTGTTTTTTTTTTGTTTACAAATCATACTTGGTATAAATAGGCCTTAAAGATGGAGATCTTCAAGAATTGGTACCTGCAATGTCTAAATTTATAGTATTATAATAACTTGTGTCGCATTAGTACCCATTCTCACTACTGAAGGCACTGTGAGTTAAAAGTCATTGTTTTCATTGATTTGAGAGCAGATTTATTTGATGGCATGTTATGAGTAAAACAACTATATTCAGCAGTGTAGCCACCTTGTTTTAGTGCGTGGTTCAGAGTGTGCTGCAGTTACCAAAGTCCTCTATTGAAACATCCAGCGACACCTGGGCTTTCACGTATTTAAACTGATCATTGCTATGTTAACCAAACTGGCACAAAGTGCATCATGACAGGGCTGTTCGTCTAATTATCTAATGAGGAAATCACTCACCTCTCCATTTTCAGGCAGCTTTTCAGCAGGATCATGTGATTTGGCAACTACACGCCTACTGAGTAGTCTGTGCCAGCTGGCTGCCAGGAGTATTGACTCAATGATTAATTAATAATAACATCATGACAGTTTGAATTCATTTTGCATAATTGGAAATGATGGTTAAATTTCTTTTGTGATATGTCTAAGCAAATACATGGGATTTCTTTGTCATTGCATCTGCATTTTTGATTGGGACACTTACAACAATGAGAGACTCATTCATATAGTTCGATAGTAACTAATGATTCAGAGACAAGTGAATATATACCTCTCTGCAGCCGTTTGGAGTGGACCGTGAGCCAGTGGGATCTGTTTGTGGAGTCCAGGGCACAGCTGCACAGCTGGTTGGAACAGGTGGAGGCTGAGGTGAAAGGCCCTCTGGAGCCTCAGCTGGGTTTGAGGGAGAAAAGACAACAGCTGGAACGGCTATGCTTGCTCTTGACCGACGTGGAGGACCATCAGGGAGCACTGTGCTATCTGGAAGAAAGTGCAGCTGAGCTGTACAAACGCACCGGAGACCCCACCTTCAGGGAGGACGAGACTGCCCTCCTTAGGGCGCAGTTTGATGATGTCCGAGCCGCCACAGAGGTGACGTGCTGTGCACTGTGATGTCAAGTCTCAGTGTGTGCATTTTCGGTTAATACTTGTGACAGTAACTAATTAACACAATTTCCCCTCACCTTGACCTTTGGACATTCTTTTGTCAATTTTTATATATAACAGTATGCCATAGAGTATCATCAGGATTACTTAACAACTCTATGTACTTTGAGGCAAGCCTGTGATGGGTGTTAGAGTTCACAATGCTAATTGGCGGGGTATAATTCCATTGTTTGTTTAAATATATTAGTCTTGTAGTTCCATGTAAGAAGCAAAATCTTATTTGCAAATGAAACTCTTTAAACTCTTTAATTAGTGATTGGTGGTGCAATTAACAGAGTTAAGTTTGTATTTAAATTATGTCACTTTTTCTTTTGCAGGAGAGAGTCAGACTTTCAGAAGGTGTTGTTTTTGAGCATGAGAAGTACGTGGAGACAGTGCGAGAACTCACTGACTGGCTACTGTCCAAAGGGGAGGAGCTTCAGAGATGTTCTGACCCATCTGGTGACTCGGCCTCCGTTCAGCAGAAGCTCACAGATGTTCGGGTGAGAAATTGAAAAAGTAAATTAAAGTCAGTTAGGTGGACTTGAAATGACGTGTTATGTACTACTTTAAAACTACCGCTCTGACGATCTAAGACTGAATTACAGAAACGTCCTATCTTTAGCCCCAGATTAAGATCTGACAAGGTCAAGATAACATTTTAACAAATCTTAATTTAGTAATTAAAACTTAGAATACAGTCTTATCTCAATAATCGATAATCAACTGTTATGTCTGTTTCCAATCTGAAGAGCACGGCTGAAATGTAATCAAGTAATCACATGCACATGTAAACACGTAAACAAATAACTTTAAAATGTAATCTAGAGTTAAGTTAGCTAGACAGCTACCGTTGTTGATGTAAAAATGTCAAAACACAATCAAATGCGATAAACTGGATGTTAAGAATACTGTAACAGTGCCTGTGCTGTTCAGTGGAGTTTCTGTTCTGCAGGTTCCGTTTCCATTTCTATCCCAAGGCTTTAGCTGTTGTGTGCGCCATGATAACATTAATCCTCTTAATAAACAGCCACACATTGAACTCCTCATTGTTCTCCGCCATCGCTGCAATATTCTTTCTATTTGACAAGTTTTCGTGAATACAAGGTAATGAGAGGGAATGGTGGAGAACGCATATGCATATCTAGGATTTTGGAACCACAGACAAAAAAATCTTACGAGTGAAGCCACTATTTTGCAATGTAGGTAAATGGAACATCATTATGCTAGTTTTAATGAACTTGTTATGCTGCCTGTTACAGTTGCCTTAAAATAATACAAATGGAAGGTTAAATCAGAAAGTAAGAATGTTGCTAGGGTTGTTCTGAAGTTAGGACAGTGTTTAGGGAATTGGTCTAGTTAGGATGTTTCTGTAATACTCTTTACTTATCTGGAGGGAGGCGTTAGTATAACATAGGATGTTTCTGTAATACAGCCAAGAATCTACAAACCTGCAAATCTGAATCAAAACTGGTGTTTAATGGCAAGTAAGATATCATTACGAGGAATATGTCTTAACGATAGCACACAAACATAATAACAAGTTAAAATTTATTATAAAGCACGGGATAAAAACAAAATTAAAATGTTAAATAGTGAAATAAAATGACAATTTAATCGCAATTTAATCACATTTCATCGCCTAAACCTTGCAGAATAGGGTGCTATAGGGAAATTGATAATGTAATTACATTTAATTGCATAAGTCACATTTAGTTGTACCCAGCGCTCCTGTGGAACACTATTATAGACAGATAAATCTTCAGTTTCCTTTTTTCATTCACATTTTCCCTCATTCATTGTGAACAGTGTGACGTAAGAGGCTGTCTTTTTCTGGAAGGATGATGAAAGTGTATGGGGAAAATGTGAAAAGATATTGATCTACTCGGCGGGATTTCATTTGGCCTTGTGTGCGTGTGTGAGACTGTGCTTGCTGGAGAGAAAAAGAACACATTTACTACCAAGGACATTATTATTGCATGATATATTTATATCTCATAGTGAATTCTGTTTGCTGTGAAGCTGCTGCGTTTCAGGGTGTATTTGCTTTTGCACCTCATGCATGCAGAATCTCAACAGATCTGTTGGGAGAGAGCAAGAGAGAGAGGGAGATATAGAAGGGGGGCGAAGAAAAAAAAGTGATAAAGGAGGGATGAAATTTTCTTCCATGATAACTTATTCAGGGAAAGACATTGAATTAAAAGGCTGAACTTGGGAAAAAATAACTTCGATATTAGAAATACATTCAAGCAGTCTTGCGCTTCTGTTCACTTCACCTGCAGGATGTTTACTGAGCATGAGGTCTGATGCAATACGTCCAGTTTTAGCCACAAAAAAGCCATACTAAAGGTTTTCTGAGCATTTGTGAAAAACAATGTTATGTTGTTTATTGTTTAGGCTCAAAAATTATTTTATTTATATTACATTTTGTCATTAAAGTTTGAAAAAACAAAGCTTTGATTTGTATAAACTTTTATGGAAGCTGTAATGATGTGTTAAGATCATTTTAGATATAAAGATCCTTAGATCCTTTTAGAATTATTGCATGAGTGTAAAGGAGAAAACTAGTCAGATTTGTTTCAGCCTAATTTTTTCAGTGCTATGATGAAAGTGTATGAGGAAAAGGCTACAATTATGTTACGAAGGTAGATATATTAAATTCCTACAATTAATTGGGAATACACAATTATTGGTTAAACGTGACAATAAAATCAGTGGAATTTAATCATGATTTTTTGGTTTCTTGGACACACAGTTGTTTAAATAAACAGTATGTATATTTTCTTACATAGTTCTTACATTAGGTTACAAAGTGTGCATCATAGGGATGCAGTGGTACAGTGGGCCCACAGTTCAGTATGCATCATGGATTTTGGGCCATGGTAATGGTATGGTTTGGATATCTTTATGTTTAAGGAAAAAAACACATCACCCGTTAAACAGTGAACTCTTTATTTTGACTATAGACAAATAAAACTTTTCATTCAGAAAAATGACAGCATGACTGACTAGGCCTACTTTCTAACTCTACTAAATGAAGTCAAGGAGAGAAAAACATTCAAATTAAAAGTGCTTCTTAGCTTTGATAACCTGTAAGTGCTTTGCCTTTTCATTTTGAATAATTAAAGAGAGTTAAATAGGGTGTCTGTGTCAAATCGTTTTCAGTCACTCTTCATGATGTTTAATAGACTTTGCTGCTGAAATGTGTGAAGGAGACATTTTAAAGGCCACCGCACGCCGGACGCACTGCGTCACATAGCGGAGAGCTGCTACAGAATGCCGGCAGAGAGAACTGGCAGCTGTTCATTTTTATGCCCTACTCATTTAAATTGAATTAATTAAAGTGTTCAGCATCAGTTAATCACACTTCTCTTCACAAACTTATCTTTAGCATTTGTCTGTTTACCTAAAAGACTGGCTGCCGGAGTCAGCAGCGGTGTTTTTAAAAACAAAAAGTTTCACATTTTTGACCGTTATGCAACACAGTGCTGCGCATTTGGTGTGCAGTGGCTTTAACTTCTCTCTGGCTGTCTCCGAAATGTAAGGCAGCTGCCTCGATGGCTTGCTGCCTGTGCTGTCTAATAAGTCAGTGTCTTAGAAGGCAGCGTTGTCCACTTTGTCAGTGCTGGTGTTTTCTGCATCGTTATTGACACAAAGCATTGTGGGATATGTAAGGCAGCAAAATCATCTATGCTGCCTTCAAAAAAACAGCTGAATGGAACAGGCAGCATTTTACACAAATACTAGATTTAGACATGACTCTGTGCCTTCCAGCCTCAAAATACTGTATGAGTAGACAGCGTTTATAATGTTTCAGACGTGGCAAAAATTTCTCTAGTGCTAGCCAGTGTCACATTGAAGCTGAGAGAATATTTGTTTTTAGTTCTCCGCCTCTTCTGCAGCTTGTATTTGCATACAGAGCGCTAATTGGCTCCAGGGACATTCTGATCTTCAGAGATGTTCTGTGGATCTGAAAGTGCAATGTGCATGTAGTCTGCAGCACATTAAGTAAGTTTTGAAAATTATAGGAAAATGACAGGCATTTCGTAATGCCACGGCTCACATGTGCGTATTGAACCGTAGGGGCCGTACCGAATGGTTTGATAACATCCCGTGTATTGTTGCCTCCCTAGTGCATAATAGTGGTTAAGATTCAGTTTAAACAGTTATTTCAAACTAAAACCTGTAAAGTTATTTTCTAAATAAAATCAAGTATATTTTAAATTACATTACAAATAAAATGTAATAAAAATTATTGCATAAACGTAGTGTAAAAAAGACACCACTACTCTCAAATCAACTGCTTGACTGTAATTCAAAATTTGGTAACACTTTAGTTGGAGTGGTCCTTTGTAGATGATTAATAACCTCAATAACAGAGTATCAGTAACACATCAACATATCAGTCAAGTAGCAGTGATGAAGCATCTGACCACATTGAAATACAAATATCTTGTAGATGTACTGTTGATACATTACTCAAATTAAGTATTGTTAATGTGTTACCGCCATTACGCAAAACCTTACCTCACCCAACCTTACCCACAACCTGACCTTAACCCTGGCCCTAATCCTAATCCTAATCTTAACCTCAATCCAAAACCTAACCCTAACCCTCATATGTTTTTGACATGTTACTGAGAGTCCGTTGAGTGTTTGTTTCATCTAAAAGGACCACTCAAAATAAAGTGTCACCCAAAATTTTCATAGGTGCGAGTTACGACTCACTCACGCACTCACATGTTACAGGATCTCCGCGAGGGAGAGCTGTTAGGACCTGTGTGCATCGTTGAAAGGGAGGAAACTTAACTCACACCTGTAGGATTTCAAGAGTGTACTGTTAAGGTGCAAATTCTGCAGAATCACCTCTGTTCTTGGTTCAAAATGTTTTAGGACTCTAGATTGCAATTTTAGTACATCTAACCATGCTGTTCTCTTATTAACTGTATTCCACTAAAAGATATTAGACAGTGCTGTAGAGAAAGGCTGGAAAGAAAAGATTGAAAAACAGAATAGAGTGGTTATCCTTTCTGCTGGAGAGAGGTGGTGTTCATATCAGAGATCGACTGTTTGAATAAGTAGGAGAGAGTTATGAAGGAGGAGAGATGTTGGTGTCTTGCACTAATAGAGGAAAGGCTGCTGAAGAGGGAGAGAAGCAGTGAAATGTAAACGTTCAGGACACAGAGAGAAAGAGAGACAGTAAGAGGAAGTGGCGAAGAGGTAGAGGTGATGTGCTGCATGTATGTTAGTGAGAGATGGAGGCAGAATGGCGAAAGTGCCACCAGCCAGAAATAGCACTAGAGACAGCAGCAGCAGTCGGATACAGCCAGCCGCTGACGCTGCAGTAACCGTAGCAACTTTACCTCCCTCCCTCACTCTCATTTTCCCACTGTCCCTCTCTTTCTCTCTCCCGCCTTCTCTCTCTTTCACATACTCTCTCCCCATCGCTAACTCTCCCTCCTTTTCTCTCTCTCTCTCCTGCTGTCTCCCTCCCTCTCTCTGTCCTCTCTCTCTCTCTCTCTCTTTCTCCCACTCTCACTCTCTCACTGAACCACTCTCTCTTTCCCTGCCTCTCTCTGTTTCTCTCTCCCTCTCTCCCTCCTTCCCTTCCTCACTCTCTATTACTGCCCAACCCCACCCCACCCCCCGCCTCCACGTACGGTCTCCCCAACTCTCCCTGTCTCTCTCTCTCTTTCTCTCTCACCCACTTCCCCATCCCTTTCTCTCTCTTCCTCTCTATTACTGTCTTTCTCGCTCCCTCCTTCCCTCCCTCACTCTCTCTTTACCCCCCCTTCCTTTCAGGTACTGTCTCCCCATCTCTAACTATCTTTCCCTGTCTCTCTCTCCTGCTCTCTCTCTCTCTCTCACTTCCCCCTCCCTTTCCCTTCCTTCCATCTCTCTTACTGTCTCTCTCTCTCTCCTTCCCTCCCTCACTCCCTGTTACGCCCCCCCCGCTTTTCACGTACTGTCTCCCCATCTCTAACTCTCCCCTTGTCTCTCTGTTTTTCTCTCTCTCCTGCTGTCTCTCTCTCTCTCACTTCCCCCTCCCTTTCTCTCTCTCCTTCTCTCTTACTCTCTCTCCCCCTCCGTCCCTCCCTCACTTACTCTATCTTATGGTCTCTCCCTTCTCTCTCTCTCTCTCTCTCTCTGTCTCTCTCTCTCTCTCCCTCCATCACTTTCCACCATCTCTCTATCTCCCTTCCTCCTTCACGTCCCCCTCC
>JAILXH010144179.1:11984-22109 GCA_023558415.1 Piaractus mesopotamicus
TCTGTGACTGTCTGCACTTAGGGAAACTATTTTCTGATCTGTGCTGCCCTCGTGTGGATATATAGCGATACTGCAGTAGTTAAAGCCAGCTGTTTATTAATACTGTAATGGTGAGACTGCACTCACATGTTGGAGAATGCATGCTTGAACCATTGACTTGAGTGACTGTGTTCAGATTAGGTGATTCAGATAATGCAAATCGTTCTGGTGTAAAAGGACCTATATCTTGGAAAAAGTAATTGTCTCCAATTTTTTTTCCTTTAAAATAAAAGTTTGATGTACTATTAAAAGATACCACTCACTCCTCAAAACATACCCGTCACTCCTCAGCCCATGTATGGAAACTAAACAGCAAAACAGTCTGTTTTAATCTCCTTGTTTTTGTGATGCCAAGTAAACTAGCTCATTTGCATATATCCACCTATTCAGCCTACAGCAGTTTAGTCCCACCCATTCACACTGAAGTTATAAGAAGCATTTCAGCCTGAATTGATTTTTGAGTTTGGCAAAGAGGTAATTTACATACATCAGTAAGGAATAGTAATAAAAACAGCCTGTTTAATTCTAAAGGATAAAGAGAGGTTGGAAAAAGGTCATGTAAATGCAAAAAATGAACAAGACAAAGAGCACTACAAATTAGCTTTTAACGTAAGCCATAATACAGGCCCAAAAAACACTTTCTTGAAGTCCACTTCAGAAACTGCTGCACCACGGCCCGAGGAGTGCCTTTGGATTTCCTTAAAGAGAGTGTAATAAACTTAAACACTCTTGGATGTGTATTTATTTGAAAGCCTACAATACTAAAATTTGTCCGTTGTGTTTATTCATTCAGCAGAAGCTCTTATCTAGAGAGGCTTACAAAAATGAGTGTTTACCTTCATAATAAGAGCACGGCAATAAAGATGCTCCTTTTTTAGTTTTGCAGCTGCTGTGCATAATGATTTTACAGCACCAAGAAGACAAGCATCTGGTTTCCTTTAAAGCTGAAGGGGGGGATGTGCAGCATCCGCCTCAAATTTATGTACAATAATAAGGCTTTGGATCCAATTACTACCCGATTCTAAAGTTCCATGTTGGTAAACAATCAGATAAAAGGCACTCGTAGTCATGTGAGAGTGCCTGAATGAGAAACATAAGAAATGTGTGTGACAGTTGGAACAACTCAAAAGAACACTTCGCGAAACAGTTTGATTTTATGCTGAGGTATACATTTAAAGACAGCCAACATTAATGTCTGAATGTCTGATTGAGAAAGTATCTCTGGGAAAAGTCAGACCAAGAGTCCAAAGCTGTAATATAGTTTATTAAATATTGCATAATAATGAAATCACAGCAGTAAATAGTGTTTTAAATCCAATATTGTACTGTAACAGCACTGCAAAAAAAAAAAACCAAAATAATAAACAAAACAACAACAACTGCAAGGTGAGCCTCTGCATGTGGAAGATCACATCATCATTATGCACTACAGGCATTATGTCACACGCTTTATTAATAAACTGTGGCGTTCGCAGTCAGGATCTCGGTAATTGTTTTCCATGACACACGTGTGCTGAAACAATCATTATATCCTTCAAAGGAACATTGGTTTACTTAAGAACGAATCAAGGCAAAATAAAAATGAGGCACAGTTAAATGAAGCCATGAGACAAAAGGCATCTCAGTCCTAGCACAGTGTCAGATATTCTCACTCGTTCATTCTGGTTAGAGCACCTGTGCCAAGCAACTCTGTGCTTTCTCAAAAGTCTTCATGTGGTATAAACTGCTATGTTCATAGAGGCTGTTGTGACTTCAAACACTTTCATTCATTCATTTAATATTATACATATTTACAATTATGAAAGGAGAAAACTAATTCGCTTCTTTGCTCATATCCAAAGCACAGGTTTCTCAAGACACTATATTCTTATGCTGTATATTGCATGACATTTTGTGGAGCCAAACAGAATAAAGCCATGGCAAATTTATGTTATGTAGGGTAACAACTTCAAAATTGATGTGGGTCAAATCATGGTCTTAGGTTGTTGAAACCTTTGGTGATAATAGCAAATACAATCCAAACAAGGGCGTACCGGCCAGTTCATTAAGTAAACCACCTTGTATTAGCTCCACTTACCATATAGGTGCAGTTCTTTGTAGTTCTACAATTACAGACTGTAGTCCATCTGTTTGTCTGCATACTTTGTTAGCCCCCTTTTACCCTGTTCTTTAATGGACAGGACCACCACAGAGCAGGTATTATTTGGGTGGTGGATCATTCTGACACTGCCATGGTGGTTAGGTTAGGTATAAAATGGACAAAGAGTGCAGAAACAAGGAGATATACTTAATGAAGTGGTCAGTGACTGTATCTTCAGTCCTACTGCATGTAACTGATGAATGGGTTTTCTTAGGCATTTGTATCAGACAGAAGGCTCACACACAGATTAACATCCCTCTGATGAGACACTCCTCACATGCTCACCAGCGACACACTCTGGCATGGCTGCACAATACTACAGAGAGGAGAAGCATTCAATCTTCCATAAGCTCAAACTCTCCATGGCTGTCAGAGAACACCGGTAACCCATGCATGATATGTCTTTACCACAGTTCTACACAGTAATTGATCAGTTTACCTTCATTTCTACTGAAACCACACCGGAAACGCAGCTATAGCAGAGAAAACTAATCTTGCGTGAAATTATAAATAGTTTGTTGAGCATCCTGCATCCAGATTTGGAGCATTTGTAGCTTACTCGTATAAATGGCACTTCAAGATTGGAACTAGAAGGAGGTACGGCATTTCATTACCTATCACACATTCCCAACACAGCCGTGTATCACACATTCACTGTCTGATGTACCATCAGGCACGCCACTGTCTGATGTAGCTGGCAATGATAGTATAAAACTTTGTTAATGCATGCTGTCCTTCATTCTCACAACATTCTCTAAAGAAAAAAAATCTAATATCTCACATAGGTCTACAGTGCAACAGTATTTTAGGGCAATCCATAGGGCCACTTTCCAAGTAACTTAACCTCCATATTTCCAGGACATAAATATTACAATATTTTAAAGTCATATTTTGCAAGATTATAAGAAAATATTTTCAGATTCAAGTTAAAAATTTTTTAACTTTTCAAATCTGAACTATTCATTTTTTCTAGAAATTTGGATCTGATACTCCAGCAGCACTGCATCTGCCTCATATCTGGCCCTAAAACACTGTCACAGTGTACGAGCCAATGGAATAAACAGTATTTGGTTGCTATACTTACATTTCCTAACTGCAAGTATAATATGCAACGTTAGTCACACTACTAAGTGCTAAGTGTTTCAAAATTATCAGCCGATGGACACCAAAATAAAGCATAGTCTTCCCTTAATTATCAACAGAAAACTTACATCATTTTTTTGTGTCTAGTAACAGATGTGCTTCAAAATACTGCCATCATGATAATCAAAATGCGAGACGCCACAAGGGATAATAACATACCTCCATTACTCTGTTTATATGGAAAGAAAGCCAGTCAGGATGGTTTTACAGCAAATCAGGATGTTTTCAGAGCAGAATTTTGGGACCAGTGCTGGTCCTTTCAGTCTATATTTCAATAAAAAAAGTTCTGAGATATGGAGTTTAGGGAGTTTGTAACAGATTCTATTTGTTATTCAGCCAAACCGACAGAATCAGTTCTAAAAACATCCTGACTGTAGGGGTTGCACGGCTACTACTTTTTACTAGGCAACCTTAACCCTGAAGACACACCATTTTGTGTCACTGTATGCCTACATATCGCTGTTGTCAGAAGAAAACCTTGTATCTCCATTTTTGACGTTTTTAGTGTTTGACATTATTTGAAAATGCCTGTTGCCCTTTACACTGTGTGTGAATTTCATGATGAATGGACCAAAAGAAATGACCCAAAATGGCTTGGACAAAGGTCTGGTTCCACTGACTTATATTAAAAGTAAAGTATGTTTTTTCCTTCTCCTGTAAAGTCACCATTTTGGAGATACAAGGTTTTCTTCCAACAACAGCGATATGGTTGAAAAGACAAATAAAGAAGTCATTGAGCACTGTCCTCCCTCGATTAGTTGCCAACAACGCTGAGTAGTGGATATGATATGTGCAGTGGTTCTGAAACCGGTCCTCTGGGAGCCCATGTTCTTGCTCTATCTCTGTGTTGCAAGTTAAATTGCAGCAAAAATCTGGACAGTCTGCAGGTCCCTGAGGACTGTCATGAGAATCACTGATGTAGTGAGCCGACTAGTCAACTAGTCTATGCAACCCCTACCTGATGTGTCTCTGTTTCAGTGCTGTCAGTGCATTTGAAGGCCATGTCTGTACAGAAGCTGTAACCACACAAACATTTCAAAATTTGCCCCATAATTCTATATTGCTATCAAAGGCAGTGTGTATACAGGAAGTCCAAATTGATTTTCAATACTGAAGTGTTTCTTAGATCCACATGGGGCTTTGCTGACCTTTGTCCGGTCCGTTAGCCTTCAATGGTGCCAAACTCCTTTAACTGCCTTCAGTCACCCTCTGACACCTTACAACACACTGCAAGGCCCTTATACATTCAAAGCAGAGTAACTGCGAGTCTTCCATGTTTTTTTAGTCTGTTTTGTGTACTTCAGAGTTACTAGTCTCTAGTGTGTTAATGTCAGGTATGTGATGCAGTAAAAACATGCGCCATGGCTTAGTACTTTCAGTGATGAAAATGTAAAATTAATGTTTTAAATACATTGTAAAGTATTAAGGACTGTTAAAGGAGCCTTTCACTTAACAAATAAAACAGCAAGAATTTAAAGAAAAAATGAAAACACTGAAATGTTATCAGCCATTGCAGTAAAGTTGTCCTCGCCGACATGCCGCAAACCTTACTGATCACATACCTGGACATTCACCTGGGCAATATACAATACTGAAGGGGAAAAAAAAATCAAACACTTGAGCTCATCTGTAATGGTGTCCAATCGAGGCTGTTAGAATCTCTACATACAGACCACTCGCTATCACATGTTACAAATGAACGGCTTTCACGTAGTTCCCTGGGAAAGTGCCAAACTGTTTAGTCCTCTTGGATGTACCTGCAGAGACAAACACACAAACACATGTAGAAGAGTAATGAGTCCGAGTCACGGCAGGATGATAGGGCAGTGTGTTGCTGGGCTGTGGTTGCTGTGCTAAGGGCTCTGCAGACAGACTGATTTAGTAGCACTGTAACTCTATAAGGCCCAGTCTGTAAGGCATCCAGCTCTGTGACTAATGACATACCGACAAACCAGCCGTCATCGCATTTCTCCATGACGTTCACAAGGTCTCCCTCCTGCAGCTCCAGCTCATCGTCATTCTGTGGCACGTAGCTGTACAGGGCCTGGAATCTGCATGGCCACACAACACGTCAAACACATGGGGCACAAGTGTGTTTTAAAGTTATTACACATCCTGTATTAGGTTAAGGAAACATGCAGGCAGCTTCTTTTGGACTCTGTTTCAAATGTTGCACTCTTATTCTAACTATCTGAGACAGTATAAATGTAAAAATGTACAAAGTTAAGTTTTATATACACTTTACACACTATTCAGAAACACTCTATTGGTCTATAAAGACTTGAGAAAATAATATCAGCAAAAACAAGACTGATAGTTGTGTCTGCTGACTGGAGTGAGCGCTTCATCAGAAGCCATGATACATAGTTGGAAGAGAGCTAGTACACATAGTTGGACAGTGAAAAGTTTGGATAGTAAGTTATTCCCATGATGAGACCAGCCCACCTAAAAGTCTTCACTGCTGGACAGTTACATAAGGCTATGGAAGCCTGTGTTTTGAGTCTCTTTTTCTAGAAGAGCTTTTATTGCTAATAGGTTAGTTTTAAGATGAATAAGATGAATCCACTGCCTGGCGTTTAGCATCAGTGGCTTTTAACATCACTTACTGTCCTTGTTTTTAGTCTATGTTAACTCTTAGAAGTCACAATGGTGGTTTTACTATACATTAATATACCAATGTATACGTGTAAATACTATACAGCTTACATCAGTATTTATATGTAATCACCCTACACTCTACCAAGCTTATCATCCAACTTCTTCATCTATCACTTTCACGATCATACATCATTGCTCATTTCAATAAGCTACAAAATTAAACAAAATGTAAAACAAGGTATTCCATGCCATGGTGGACCTATGGGAGCTTTAAAGTGTGACAGTGCTACAGGGCTATCTGCATATGCTATTTTTTCAAAAGTTTCAAATTAGTGTTTTTAAATAAAATAAGACCAATTTTGTAGCAGAAAAAAAGATCAAGTATGTCAGTCCTGTCACCAACCCTGGTCCTCAAGATCTATTTTCCTGCCGAGTCTTGTTCCAATCACAATCTGCCACACCTGCTATAGCTAATTTACTTCTTTAGTGGTTCTTGATTGGCTAAATCAGACACATTAGTGTTAGCTAAGGGGGAGGCAGCATGTTGGTTGCAGGTTGCAACTAAATTCTGCAGGAAAGTAGATCTCCAGAACCAGGCTTGGTGACCAGTGATGTAGATGATTCTGAAATGACTTGGAATGAAGTTAAAATAAACAATCAAATCTCATTATGATCAAATCTGAAGGCAGAAACCCTGACACTAAACAGAGGGTTACAGTATATGATTTATCATGTATTAAAGTCCCAGAGACGTGGCTCTGTAGTGTCGGAGTTCTTAAGTCCTGCACTGTTTGGTGATCTAATATGCTGTAACACACATGATTCATTGTTGTGGCATGATAAGTGTTGTGCACAGATGGTATACAGATAGTGACGCAATACTCACATGCCGCAGCTCAGGCGTCCAGGTTCGGGGCTGCTACTTTGTGACTGGGGTTGCTGGGAAATGATGAGAGAGTGTTTACTGAGGTGGGGCATCAGTCTGTGGGCGGAGTCTAACGGACGGGACAAAGTGCTGCAGTACCTCACTGAGGTCTCTGCTATATTCATGATCTCATTACACACGGCCTCCTTTTGGAGGAGGAGAGTCAGCAGGAGGAGGGTCCACAGAGGAAAGGTCAGGAAGGGTCAGTCAGTCAGATAGAGATTGAGTTTGAGGAAGGGGCGGGCAGGTTAGAGAAGACAGCAATGGAAATCCAGTGAGTAACAAGGCAGAAAAGAAGGGTTGTCCATTAATACCACGAAAGCCAGATGTGGTGAGAAGAATCCACGGAATAGGCATGGAAGAGTAAGACAGTAGAGTGAGTCCATACAGGAAGAATGAAGGATTAGATAGATTTATAGATGCAAGAGGTTTTACAGAGTTTTGGCATGCATTAAAGGAGGGAGTTTTAAATATTAGAAAACTAAAAAGAAAGAGATGAAAGATGGGTTCAGCTGATTCACAGTGATCAGATTTAGATCATGAATTCCCCATTTTACACTGCAAATATACCAACAATTCATCTATGCATGAATTATTTACTGGCTTTGTTTTTGTAGAGTTGGGGAAATTGTCATGTGGATGTGTTACCGTGAATGAGTTGGCGTTCATGTTGTTATCCTGGATGTCGAACAACATGACCGGACTTCTTGAGGATCGCCCATGGTAGTCTCCTTCATTCTTCAGAGGCTGAGGAAATAAGGACACTAATGGTCAGCTATAAAAGCCACCCTGAGGTTAAACTAGACTTTAGTTGAATCTTTGTTTAGAACTTCACATTAGGGAGCTGGGGAGTGTGAGTTAGTAACAGCCACCACATTTCTTGTTGCAGTCACACAAAAATAACAACAACCTGCAAGTCACACCCACATACACCAACCAATACAAAGTGGAAAAGCTTATGAATAGTAGTGAGCACTTAAGGGTATATATTGTTTTGGGATTGGAACCCTGATGCTGTTAAAGAAAATATAAAAATGAAAGATATTTTGAACACAGACAAGTTTTCACAGATCACATCTGAATCTCTGTAACTGTCTGCGGTTGGCTTGATTTTCATCTGCTGGTATAACATGTTCAACACCCTTTAGATATTGAGATCCAAACTACACATGCAAAGTTTCAAAAGAAGCCACAGGAAAGCCTGCAACTGTTTTCTCTATATTTGTGTTAAACAAACAGCTCTCAAATGGATCCATGCAGCCATTTCTTCCTCAAACGCGTTTCCTTGCCTTGCATGTGTGTACACAAGCTCTCATCACATCTCATTTCAGTCACAATACTGTTCCTTTAAAGGGCCCATATTTTAAAGTTTTTGTTTGGTTTGTTTTTGTTTTTCCCTAAAATCCACCTTTAATTTGTCTAACTTTGTATACGAAAACAGCAGTAATTTATTTTTACATTTACATTTTCAAGCCTTTCTTTATCCCTTAGAATTAAGCTAGGCTACATTTCTTACTTTGTTTTTAAAACCGATATATGTAAATTAACACTATTCTGATTGCCTCACTCAAAAAAGCAGTTCAAGTTGAAATTCATGGAACAAACTGTAAAGTTCAGACTGAAATCCTCAGGGACACTGGAAAAATAAACTTCAGCTGCTCCTTTCAAATGCCTCGATCCTTCAGAAGCCTGAAATATTTTATTTGCTTCCCATCAGCCAGGAACAGTACAACATCTTATTGTTTTCTGACCACTTCCACGTTGCGCTCCAACAACTATGCAACAGACTGTGGCAGTAACAACACTCTTTATCATTTCAACATGAATTTGTTGTTTTACATATGTACATCTGTTCATGGACATCACAACCAAGATTAATTCAAAATAGTTTGCATTCCATTTGCTGTGATTTCCATATATGGGCTGTGTGGACCGGAGAGTTAATGGAAGGTTGTGAAACTTCAAGTATGTAGAATACAATCAAACTCTTATTTCAAAAAAACAAAAAAAAATAGATTCTCCATGATATGGGCCCTTTAATTTAAACATTAGGTCTGAAGTCGATGTTAGTGACTCAAGCTTAGCTACAGCACTGGTTGCACCTGGAGTAAGCATTTCACACCATGCAGGAGATACCTCTGCTGGGCTATTGCTCCAGCTGCACGGAGCCTTGTGGAGGCCGCCGACCCTGTCTAGCTCCACCCTTTCCCCCTGCTGCAGCTCGTGCTCCAGCCTTCCGCTACCCCCACCACCCAGCCAACCCTCCAGGCCAGCGCCTCCGCAGGGACTCAGGCTGCGGGACAGGCGAGGGGAGGGGGGGCACAGAAGGAAGTCCTCGCCCTGCGGCGGGGTGAAGGTAAGGAAGGGAGTGGCCGAGCTAGGCCTTGGTGGGTAGGGCGGGGGCAGGGGCGAGGTGGACGGCGAGGCTGCAGGGGAGATGTAGTAGGGACTGCTGGTGATAGGTGGCACAGGGCTGGCAGAGTGGGATGGCGGCAGATACTCGCCCAGGCGGTAGGTGCCGCTGGGTAGGGGCGGGAGGGGAGGTGTGGGGGCAGCCGGGGGGCTGCAGCCCACCCCCTCCACAGTGAGGGAGATCCACTCGCTGGACACAGCATGGACCTCAGGTGACACAGAACGGGAAGGAGGGCGGGGAAGGGGCAGGGGGGAGGTGGTGAGGCGATTACGGGGCGGCTTTGAGCCCACATAGATCAGGGTCAGGAAGACAGATACGAAGAAGAGAAGGAAGAGAAGTGTGAAGATCGAGGAGGGAACAGAGAGTGAACCATTAAACAATGAAAACAATAATGGATACTAGAAAATAAACTAGAAAATAAAATACAACTTTTAACTTGTTTTTTGAGCCTTTCCTCAAAAAAACAACTGATTTCACTACAACAGTTCACATATTTCCCGGGCACCACTGCACTAGAGTAGCAATGTGAGTGTTGCTCACCTGTGGCGAGGCATTAGTGCTGCGATGTGGAGAATGGCTAATGGGAGGGTCAGGGTAGTCCACTCCATTTTTAACACGAGGTCTTTTGTGCACCTCTACGTAAGTGACGGGGAAGATGCCTTGCCGGTTGGTGCCTGAGATTTTGCCCTCATACCAATTCTCATCCACCCTACGAATCAATGTGATGCGCTCTCCCTGCAGGCAAAGAGAGGGTTAAATAGATAACTTTAAAATACAGACAGCCCCTAAAGAGAGTAATAGTACTTAAACAAGAAAGAATAGAAACTTTTAAATCTTAGGCCAAATGCTGTATGTTTTTTTTTTTTT
>JAILXH010144200.1:8367-26432 GCA_023558415.1 Piaractus mesopotamicus
CCGATCCTTAATAAACGTAAGAGCTCCACCTCGATATATTTCTATTATTCCACTGGCCTTGCAGTCTAACCCACGAAAAATACGCCGCTGCTTTCATGAAGATCCAGGATTGTGTATATTTAATTCTTAGAACTTCTTTTCCTCAGGGCTGCCTCCACTTCACTCTGGGAAATAACCATAAAGCGGAAAAACCAAGAGGCTGTAAAAATAGCGAGGACGGAGTTGAGCGTGTTTTTTTTTTTTTACTTTGATACTTTCTGCTCAACTTGAATCATCCTTTACTTTATCCTCTAGGAATCGCTTTTATTTTGTCTTCCATTTCATGAATACGTCCCCGTGAGCATTTTTCCGGGTGGTCATGAGGCCAGAGTGGTGCTTACGCTTACTCATCCCAGCGGCTAAGTTAGGCACACTTACAGCAGGTGTTTCAGAGCGCATTCACTAGATTTCCTCACTTAAAGATTTATTGAATGAAACCACAGCCACCTGCCTGAGAAAAGAAGCTTGGGTAAAATTACAGATATTTACTTGTTTTTCTTAACAGTGTAGTACTGCCTGTCAATCACACCATAAACCGAACATTACAGCAGTTATATGCACTTATGCCAGATGTTAAAACTATAAAGTTGACAATAGCCAAATATATAAAATATGTAAGTATGACCTTAAGCAGTGGGCGGTATGGTCAAAAATTTATGTCGCAATATAATTAAAATGTCAGTTTCAGTATCTGTCGTATAGATGCTTATATAGATGCTTAAGTAAACCTGTTTTTGTAGGTTAACATTGGCTTATTTTTCTAGGTCAGGGCTTGGCAACATGCAGCTGTTTTACTGCCCTGTCGCGGCTCCACAGCAGAATTAGATCTGCAGTAAAATAAATCTCTGCTTTTTTATCAATTAATGGTCTTAAACACTGGAGTTACTGTATAACTGCTAATTCACCCTTCTCAAAAGAAGGTGCCTGCCAGATTGATATTTTGACTTTGGTATAAAGCACAGACATTAAGTCAGTTTTCCTGTTTGCTTTGTGTTGTTAAAATCATTGTGTTTAAATCATTTCTAGTCATCTTGTTATATTCATTTTCTCTTCTCTTTACTTAATTATAGCACTTTAAAAATACACTTAATCCAAAGGTAACCAAAAGTAATCAGATTATTATTATTACTTTAATATAATAGTCCTTTAGATTAGGTTACAGATAACAATTTTTAGGTCATCAGTAACCTAATCGAAAGGATAAACGAAAGGAATGACTTGCTTTGGTGGACGTGGAACTCTCGTCTTTGGAACTCCCATCTAGCAGTCTGGAGTTGCTCCAGCAGGGGGTGCTATTAGCACGCAAGCAGCTTTGGTGTTCAGTATTTATAGAAGAAACTGCCAAAAACATTAGCAGAATTTAACAATCCAATAACAACTTTTAAAACCAAGGTTTATTACCGAAAGACATTGAGTTCTATTGAAGAGTTTCTTTATATCAGGTTAATGTTAAAAAGCATGCAAGTTAAAGACCATACGCAGAGAACGCAGCTGCAGTAGACTGTGTTTGAGTGATCCACTGGTCTGAGTGGACTGGTGGAGGACAGCGAAAAAGTGTGTTTAATCACTGTTTCTCATTTTCTTTAGGGATTTATTTGCTTTTCTTTTGCTTTTTTTTTGGCTGAATATTTTCTGTGGCCGAAATTGTGGTGCATCCCCACAATAAATGTGATAATAACATAACTACATTTGAATAGGACAGAAAAGCAAAAGTCTTTCGAATTCTGAGGGTTAACTGACCATCAGTGTTGTAGTTACGCTACTCCAGTCTTAGAGAGCAACACAGTTTACTTCTGGGCTTAACTCAAATTAGCAAGTGTTGGATAACAAACTAAGTTAATGACAAAACAGGAGCATGTTGTTCTCCAATCCTAGAGGTTGGGAACTTTGGTCCTTACAGTCAGAATAAGCTATGCAATATCATAAATGAGGCTGGAGCTCATGCTCCACTGTCACATCAAGCTCCTTTCCCCATCCGTCTCCCACCGTATACTGCATGGTTGCACTGAATCAAGAAAAGACTGATGGCATTTCAAACAATCTGCTAGTGCTTGAGCTTTACATTGAACTACATTACACAGCAAAGACTTTCCAGGCAAACCATCTTCTTTCTTTCCAGAAAGAGTTTTTTATTATTGCAGTTGGGTTTCTGACTAGATTGTTAGAAGCACCGTGGCCGAGCATTTGAAAGTGGATTGGTTTGTTCAAATGAAGTTGAACAGTTTGTAAAGATCTAATTGTCTGTCAGCTCCTTGACTGGAATAGATTTTCCAACTAATGTAGCAAAATGACCCTTTTCACTTCTCAAGTCATCAACCTCAGGAATTTTTTAAAAGTGTGATCACTTCTCTGTTTGAATGCTTCTAGTTTTACATCATTATGAACTATAATAACAATACTTCAGAATGTCTAATTTATCATAAATTTTCATAAATTAAGCCAATTATCCGTCTATGCCAGGATCGTTCTCACTTAGTGCACATGCTAAAATCACAATGACTCACTCTAGCAGCTGGAGTGAGTCATGATGGGTGCCGTTGGGGTCAATAACTTACAAAAAAAAAACTTTAGACGTTCTGTCTTTTTGAAAGTTCATTATATTAATTAGACTGTCGACTACTCAATACACACGTATGTCAAGCTAAAACACCTTTCCTTTCGGAATTGCAAAGCAATTACCACATGCCCACCCTGTCATGGACAAATGCAGCTCTGGTTAAGATATTGTCTGTTGTGAAATGCTGTGTCGCTTTATTAACAATATTTTTGATAGATTCTAATATTACAAGTTGGTGTTTGTAACAATTTACCTATATTTGAATTGAACATTTTATTAATTAACTGTATATTTTACCATGACATGGTGGACATGTTAAGCTTGACCACATCCAGCTGCAACCACAGTATGACGAAATTGAGGTATGTAGATGAGGATGTAGATCTTTACCGTGCATGCAGCAGTTGTTATTAACTCTCAAAGAAAAACAGTACTCTACAATAGTTCATGTAGGCTATGTAAGTCAAGAACCTCAAACATCTCAAAAAGGAACTCAAAGAGAACATCACTAGTCAGCTACAGATGATTATATACACTATAGGTTGGCTTCCCGGACAGAGATTAAGCCAAGTACTGGACTATATGTCCCTTTTAGGTGGAAATCTCCATTCAAAATGCTGTGTAGTCCAGGACTAGGCTTAATCCCTGTCTTGGAAAACTGACCCTGTTGGGCAGATTTACTAAGAGAGGCACTAAATACTGTCTGTCTATCCACACTTGTCGGTGGAGGGCGGTCAGTTTAGAGGCTAAGAACTTCCATGCAAATAAACGCAGTCGCAACTTTGTAAATAACATCTGAGCTATGCAACATAACCATGTGCTCTTTCACTCCAGAGAACACAGTTCCACTGCTCCACAGCCCAATGCTGGTGGGCTTTACCCCCCTCTAGCCGACAGATATAAAAAAGAATTGTCTGTGTAATTAAATCATTAAGAGCTAAACAAGTCGTTGAGATTGGTTGGATGTAAAATGCTCCATTCTACAGAAACCTACAGAGTCAGAATTGTTCACAGTGGTGGTGATAGAAACCAGACGTCTGAAGAGTTTAATGCCTTTAAAAGCTCCCCCACAGAAAGTCATTACATGAAAGCGTTATGAATACGCTGCTTGATGCTCGAGACATAGTTTTACTATAGTTTTGAGACAGAACTTTGGTGTGAAATGTATTTTTTTTATCCGGTCATGGAGGAGAGGTACATGCAGGCCGTTGTAAGGCAAAATAGGCCCTAAAGTTACCTAACTTATCCACTTCACCATACAAAAATCTGAAGTCTGGTCCTTCTGGGTAAGTAAAAAGGGCTGTATTTTCCATTTACACTCTGAATGACTTTGTTTACATCCCAACGACTGAATTATGACCATTGAAAATAGCTGAATTCACTAATTAGCAGGCCACAAGGGCGTGAATATATTTTGTGCAAGAGATGGCTGAGCATGATTGTTTCTCTGAACTCATAAAACCCCACCGAGCCACGAGATAAATAAGCAAAGGCGGTTGCTAATACTGTGCTAATTCTGTACACGCCACAGGCCTTCTGTGGAGACAAGATTACTGAGAAATGTATCTCTCTGCTACTGTCATCAGGTGTACCATTATCTACCTGTTTAATCGTCTGCTATTAGTCTACTATTAGCATATCAGCAGGTTTATTGGCCGTCTCACTCGGGCGGCTGAGTGGAGAAGACTGTGAGTTTGATTAGCCTGGAAACGTGATCGTGTCTCTCTGTGAAGGCATCTACCAGCAGCTAAGTAGGCTTAATCTTGATGCAATAAATACCCATTCGAGGAGATTATTCATATTAGTATAAATATCCACCTCGCAGGCATGATTTTTGAAAGCTTAGGCTACATCTCACTTATCCACACATTATCCTCACGCGTACGCATGCGTGCGCTTCGCGTCAGGCATTGAAAATTCGCCTCGATTCAAGGTTTTTTACGCTGCCTTTTTAGATTTTTAAGGGGCTATTTAGTGTTGCTTCACCGCTTTGGTGAACGGTAATAGGTGTAATTTAACATTTCGAATAATTTCATCTTCGGCATGTAATCCCAGCTGCGTAACACTGAGGTGACTCAGATGTGTTGAAATGGGCTGCTGGAGTTCTATAATCAGTCTGAGAAAAAAAAGAGATAAGATTAGATCCTGAAATTAAATGAACTTCTAATCAAATACCTTTTCTAATGAAGTTCATGGAGGTGGTTGTACAGAATTGGATCACCTCCATACCGCTCCATGTGGTGTTTCCTCGCTCACTGGAACGTAATTGTCTTTAAACGAGTCAGATGCCATCTAACAAATTCTATTTGGGTTACATGTGCTCCTACAGAGGCAGCAGCACTTCTACTGCTTCCATTAGTTTCACAGAATTTCCTCTTGTCCCTCTGGTCTCGAGCCCATGCAGGTGGAAAAATGGTGAATTATTGATGAGAACTTGGCCAGTTCATTAGACGCGCATCTGCTCTTCATTGGAACGTTGTTTGCCATGCCAGACTCGTGTCAAGGGTGATTTGCCCGCTTCTGTAAAGGGATAATAGGCAATAATGCTTTTATTCAAACTACTTTTGAGAATTTACTGTGCATTCGTGTTTGGTATGATATTGTTAGCTTACCTCTGTTGCTGTAGCTGTGGGAGCAAAACCTTGCATTTCCAGAATTGTAATGTCTTAATAGAGAATTCCACCAATTTTTTCACCAAATGTGTGTTTTATTCAGATGTAGATATATGAAGAAAGTTATTCAGAATGGTTTGATGTAAGATGGATTGTATGAGCTCAGATTTCTTTGCAGTGGTGGTGACACGAACCAGGGTGGCAAATTGTGATGTCTACAACACAAACATTCTCATTTTATTTACTATCCAAAATGACCAATAAATCCATTCTGAGTGAGTTTTTATATGTAATATTGATAATTGTGAAATAGTAGTAAATCTAAAAAAAATCTTTGGTGACTTCTTTGCTTCACATTGCCCTTCACATTGTGTTTTAAATATATGTTGTAGGCCAAAACCATCACTTTCTGTGAAGGAGCGTTTAAAAGTATTAAACTCTTTAAACGTGAGTTCCCACTGTGAACAATTCACATTTGATTACGTTTCTCTAGAATGCAGCGTTTCGTATCAGTCCATTCTGGAGGACTTTATAGCTTAATGACTTAATAATGCAGAAATGTTGGAAAATCAGTGGAATTCCATTTGAACTTTTAATGGAAGTTGGACGTTGGAAATTGTCAAGTGATGTAAAAATATTTAGAACAACAAAAACAGAAATACACTGTTTTGTTTCAACAGTGACAATGTTAACCCTTAGAAGCTGGCAATAACAAAAGCACAGTGCAATTAACTATGAATTATTTTTCACTTTTAGCTTTAAAAAAGAGGAGAAATTCTGTGGAGACTGTGGATTCAAAATTTTCAGTCAATACTATGTTTGCATTCATGGTAGAAGAGGAGATTTAATTCTGATTTGAATTTGATGAAAAGTCTTGTTTTGCAGAAAGAACAAACATCTTGACATTTTTGTCATCGTTTGACATCGAAACAACCAGAAGTCAGACTCAGATCTGTCGATACAGAATGTAAACTGAACGTAAATGTAATTCATTGTGTAACTCCCTGTATAATTAATTAAATTATATGTAATTAAATAATTCTGTTTACGCAACTACTATAGCAAAAATAGGTAATAACTTCACGTCTAAAGTCTAAAATGTCTGTGACTTCTTCAAAATCCATAATTCCATGGTTTTAGAACAAGACGTCCTTTTGTCACCCCGCCCTCGATGCGGGCCGACATGGGCCACGGCTTCGGTGATTAGCCATTGCAAATTGCCCTCTGTTCATTTCCCACCAGCCTAGAGATTAAATGTCAATGGTGGTTTACGTGTGTTGGATCGGGTGATATAATATGACGATATGGACGAGTAAATGGCTATCAGGAGCACCGGTTGGCTGCCCTTGCACACAACCCGTCATTAACCCTAATTGCTTTGTTCATTTGCTGGAGCAGCCTCTGTCCACTCTGGTCAGAGAGAGTGAGCGAAAAGCCGGACTTTGCCTTTATTTCAGCCGCCAGCCGGACAGTGATTGAGCTCATTTGGACTGAAGTTATTACGCTTTAATCAGAAGCCTTTGAAGGGCCACTTACAACCAGCCCTGCTTTAAACAGATACTTCAGCAGAAAAGAAAAGTACAGACTGAGTCTCGTCGGTGGAAGTGATGTCACCAGTATGCTGCACTGCCAGTATGTCACTCTAGCTGCACTGAAAACAATTCAAAAGGTTTAACTCAGAGAGGCTCTCCCGCTCTGTCAGAGCCTTTTCATAGAGAATAATTTGACTTCAGTTAGCTCTAATTGCTAGGTCAGCTGTTTGAATTGGACAGCAACAGACAACTAATAGGCGACTATAAGAATGTAATGGAAAAAACGTTAAGAAAGTAGACCTTTAAAGTAGTATTGTCGTTCTGTAGTTGGTGTCATGCCAGTGTTAGGAGCTCTGGTTCTAAGCTGGTTTTCTGCATGGGAAAAAATAAGGGATTTTAATTAATGGATGCATTGATACTGTTATCTGGTATTGGCTTGATGCCATACTTATTTACTCATAAAAATGCACCCATGCCAACATTTGATACCACCTGAAAACACGAGATGTAAGCCTAGTGTATGCCTCCGTGCTAATGAGCAAACAACTGGCAGTGAACAAGGGTCTGCTCTTGCAGCGGTGTTGCTGATACTGTGGCAGTTGGATGCAAAGTTGTTGCTGACTTTAAACATTTCCCTTTGGCATTTTCCCACCAGACATACACTGGGGTTTTTAGACTGTTTCCAAACACACGCAATCACAACCTAACCACTTCCCCAATACAGGTGGACACACGTAGGATAACAAAATGGAGGTAAAAAAGGTGAATTTGCCTGGTTTTAGTTTCGGTGCATAGTGTTAGCAAAGCTGCTTTCACTCAGTTTCTCAGCATTCCTGCTTAGTACGTGGATGCGCAGCATGTTGTTTTGATTGAAACAGCTTTATTGGAAGTTGGCTCTAGACAGAGTTGTCTGTAGGGGCTGGGTTTCACATCACATCACTCAGACCGAGTGTTTTTGTACAGTGTGAGCATATAAATTGCAGGCCTTGTTCATACACAGTGGTCTATTCAAACGTTCAGTGTGAGTAAACTAGAGAACTAGATTTCTAAAAACGTACAGTATGTCTGGCTTTACAGGACATTAAACTATAGCTCAACCAAGAGAACCAAAAGAAGTTCAAACATACATGTCTGCACTGAACATCTTGGAAAGCCAGTTTATTTTTGAATGTGTGCTTCTACATTTTCCTTTGTACTGCCAGAGACGTTATAAAGGAGGAGGCTGAAATATGAATGGGAAAGCTTTTAACGCCCAACGTGGCATTTACGGAGAAAGAAGAAGAACCAATCAGCTTGCTGGTTATTTCGAAAAAATATGTTTTTTGTGTGTTACTGATCCAAATGCTACAAACGTAGGAGATTTTCTGTCAGATTTTATTAGTGATATCAAATATGTGTTTGAAACGGTAATTTGACCTTCAGTTTTGAGTATTTTGGTCTCTCCCCATTCAAAGAGAGGAGAGTCTGGTCTTGTATGGCTGGAAATAACTGCCCATCGGCACTGCAAAGATGGCCACCAAGTGAACAGACTTCCCTATAAGGACGTTGGTACTACTGAACTACTTTTCGTTTTTTTAGCACAAGTGTTACGAATGCAGGAACATCTAGCCTGAACTTAAAGTTTGACGGATGAGCCCACCATTACTTGGGGAGGTGGGACTTTCTCAGAATTTTGCAGTTGGCCGATTGTCAGTTACTGTGACATTTACAAATGCAATGCAGTGTGTCCATAGGCATCCAGACAGCCTTTCAAATGTAATTAATCTACTTTAAGCTTACCCATTACTGACCCAGGTGTTCAGTTGCACACCCACAGGTTCTATAATCTCTATAGAGAAGCAGTGCTAATAGAATAGGACTAATGTGAACCTAAGGTCATCATCAGCTAGAGGGGTATAAAGCCGCCAGCACTGGGCTGTGGACCAGTGGAACTGTGTTTTTGGAGTGATTCAGCTCCATCCAATAGCATTTGTGATCCTGACCTCACTAATGCTTTTGTGGCTGAATGCAATTAAATCCTCACAGCAATGTTCCAACAAACACCCTATTAATATCCTTGATTTCAGAGGAAGGTTTTGCATATATAGGGTATTTACTTTTTCCACGCTTTTCAAATGCATGGTTTTAAGATATTTTGGTTAAACATTTATCATAATAATGTTTCTCCATATCGCTCAGCTCTATCGTCATGGATGTGGTCTGAGCTTGTGGCTGTTGGCCATTGTGCCCTTAAGTGCCTCACTAAACCCCAAGCTGCTCCAGGGCGACTGTCTCTACAGTTGGTTAATGGAAGTCGCTTTGGGCAAAGCGTTAGCTAAATGGCTAAATGTAAATGGAAGCCGCCGTCTATGAAGCTGCTTTCTTCAGTTACATTTCAAAAGGCGGGGGGAGGGACAGTAGTGGAGTAAATGGTGGGAAATGCCACAGTATGGTACATATCATTAATTGTGTTGCTTGCTACCTAACCTGCTGATGATACGGGATACTGTAAGCAGCATGAAGATCCACAGAACAGCAGCTTTTCTTCAGACTGTGCCGTCTGACACCGCATTGCATCATGCTGACCTACAGGCCATTATTATAATAGCAAATACTTTGTTGGTGACTGGCTGAACAGTTATATCCAATACAGTGTCAGTAAATCTTCAGAGGTCTTTTGTGTCTTGCTTTTGTCACTGAATTATGAATAACTTGGTCAAAGATGTTTACCTGTTTTTTTTCGACATTTGCCAAAAAACGAGGCTTGTTAGCCACATTCAGGGCTTTCCATGTGTTTTATGTTCAGACTGCAGGCAAATTGGATTTGTTTCTCAAATCAGATCTTTTGAGACGACAGTCTACACTGTTATTTGCAAGTGATCAGGTCAGATTTGTGTGTCTAGACATCACCAGCTTACCTTTATGGGCTGCCATGGTAACAACGTAGGCATCAGTAACTACTTAACTACGCTGGTGATGCGGATTTCAAATGCGGACGCAGGAGAGATGGAGGTGCATCATCTCGCCCTCCAAACTCTTCTAAATTCACTGGCGTAAGCATGAATCTTTTGCGCTCTTCTTATATCCCAGCACTTCCAACACCCTGGAGTTGACATTGTTGTTGTTTATCGCGTTGTGAGTGACGCACGTCACTTTGAAATCTGATTTGAGCGTCCCGACTGAGACACATCTGTAAAAATCCAATTGGAATGTATTGTAAGCCACCTCCAAATGTGGTTTGGAACCATTTTGCAAAAAAGTTTTTTTTTGCTGTCTAGACTAGCAAAAAACAATCTGGATACCATCTGGATATACCAAAAATCTGATTTGGGCTGTCAGTCTGGACATAGCCAAGGTTAGTGGTCAGTCAAAGGCTTCTGAAGAAGTGAAATATCTAGAGCAGGAGAGGCAGATTGTGGTTAGAACTAGACTCTGCAGGAAGATAGATCTTCAGGGTCAGGATTGATCACAATATTGATACAGTACGGTGCAAAAGTCAGACTACTCTTCATTGAATTAATTTCTTTTCAAGTTAGCAATTACGTATTTACAAAACGATGAAATAGCAATAATATTTCCACTTGCATAAGGAAGGGAAAAGTGGAAAAAACTAATTTACAAAAGTGGAGTAAATTTCAGCACAAAGTACCAAAAATGGTTAAAAGATGCAGAGAAAATGGGACACCTAACAACCACCTGCAAGACCACCAAAACTGCCACCATCAGGTAAACAGTACTTAAAGCTTCATCTTTGAGAGAGGAGAAAATCAGCCATTCTTACATCATATCTAAAAAAATCTGCAAGTGTTTCTGTCCCTCCGTCCACTGTGAGACGCCAGCTCAGCACTATGACTCTATAAGGATGTGTAGCTGTGTAGAAGCACTCAAAGAGAAAGGAAAAAAGTGCAAATCAAGAAACTGGACTGGCCACCCCATTGTACTGTGAAGTACAACCACTTTGTGAAGTATCCTTGCAGATATCTTTGAAAAACTGAAGGCAAGGCCACTGAAAAGAATGGAAGCTGTAATAAAGGCAAAGAATGAACACACTAAATACTGAAAAATTTGATATTATATTTAGTTACTTGTTTTGGGTTTCCTGGCTTTTCATTTCTGGCTTTCCATTTTTTGGGCTAATCATAATATCCACAATTTGATACTAAAAATCTGTATCATCTGCAAAATCGCTTTTATTATCACAGTATAATTTCTGAAGCAAAAAAATAATTACGATAGGAGACGCTTTAAAGATACAAAGTGGTCAATATTTGCAGTGCAGTGACCGAGCAGACAGAAATATGGTGGTGTAGCTGGCGGATTATGTGCCTAGTCATGTGGGCTGCATCCCTTTTGTGCCAGACTCCTCAGGTCGAGCTGACAGCCCTTAAGAAGTACAGGACCTGGGGAGGCCTTTGGAGAACAGCCGAAAATAGAGGACGTGCGATGCTTTGTCACTTTAGAGTAAGATCAGGGCGGCTGCTCTTTCTATAGTTCGAAAGCTAAAGCTGAATTTTTAAACCCCCAAAGCCGGGGCGTTCTGCTTGCTGCCCCTTTCTGTTTCTCTCCTACTTTCTATTCTGCTCTCAGTAATGAGCAAAGGTCAATGTGTTTGCTCTCTCGGCCCGTTTCAGTGTCAGCGGCGGTGTCGGCTACTGAAGTACTTACGCTTGGCCTTTCGCCGCTGTCCTAAATGCCAAAACAGGCTTGTTATTCCACCATAAATATAACTAACCAGTATAAACAGTGAACTTCAGATGAGCTGTGCATTCTAATAAGGGCTACCATTATGCTGGAGAACATGGTGACGAGGTCAGTGCCATATGCAAATCAACGGTTAATGGACTTGTCAGGCAGTGAGTGTTTTAACCCTTTTTATGTTAGGAGAGCTGTGCTGTTCTGCTTTGTGTTTCTGGTCAAAGGTGGTCTAATGCTTGTTTGTTTTATTAATTTATTTTGTAAAACGCTGTCGCACAGCTGTCTATTTGGATGAATTCAGCTGTATGTGAAATGGTTCAGTTCTATAATTAGTGTATTAACAGTTTATAGACACATTTAATTCAATCAAGACAAAAGGGGCAATGGCTGGCTTGATAAGTAAATCTATCACGCATTACTTAAGAGATCTGTGCGTGTGGTGGTTTAGTCCTGCAGTTTGCACAGCACAAACTGTTAGTATATAAGCTTCCATGAGTAGCAGAAGAAAAGGACCTCTGTAACTTAGACTGAACCTCAGGTGACTGAACTTCACTGATTTGTTTCTTTAACATTAGCCGGCCTGTGAGTGAGACTGAGCGACTTACTGGGCTCCTCAAACTGATCCTGCTAAATCCGCCTGCCACTGCAGCCCCGCGTGCTGCTCTTTTGGTCGTCCTCCTGTCCTCCACACATACAAACACGCATCACACTCCGCACAGGCCACCATCTACCACCGTACAGCCCGAGCTGATCAGCCTGGCTTCTTCTTATCCTGATTTCAAGTGAGTTTCCTCTTGTCTCAAATGTCAGTCAGCTAAGACATGTTTGGATTTGGCTTCTTTAATTTTGAACTGGAGCTGCAAGGCTAACATAGCTAACACGTAATTAAAGCTTGTAGCTCAGCAAGTAGGCTGGTTTCAGCCAAACTGTTCGTAAACAAAAAAGTACTGGAAGGCAGAGTAAGTTGTTTGTATGAAAAAGATATTTTGGTCAAATACTTTTAAAATTACTTACTAAAAGGCAAAATGTGTTAGTTTGTGCTTTCCAGTTACTGTCCTTTAGTCTACAAAGTTGGAAAAACAACCAAAATGCAATCAAGACGGCTGCTAACTGTTTTTATCCATGCTGTATCCATTTTTGTGCATTTGTATAGTTAACAGTCTGCCATTCAGTGTCAGAAACCACATATACAAGTCTGTTTTAGGTTACTGAACGTTATTGACACAGTTGTAGGCAAATGTGTGATAATTTAGCCATGCTGTTTGTCAATGCTAACTGGTAAAATGTTACCTTCCGTTTCTTGTTAGCTACATTAGCCTCATAGATCCAGCACAAAACACTTAACATGTATGCTACGTTTGAGATAAGGGCAAAATCATGGTTATTTTTTGCCAATATACTCTATTTTTTGGTTTTTAATCAGTTCTCCTCTGATTTAGATGTCATAGGGGTGGGAAGTCGATTCCAAAGAATCGATTTCTCGACTCCAACACGCCTGTTGACCAATAACTCTGAGAGTCGAAATGCATGGAGTGGACTCTTCAACTCTTTATTTTTTAATCGTAATTGGTTTGAGGAACATTTTGTTCGGGGTGTATGTAATAACTGCTGCTCACCAGCTGCTGTTAGCACAAACTCTGCTCACAGAAATGTTTTTTGGTATGTCCTACACCGCTACAGATGTAGTTCTTAGGTGAGAACAGAATCTAGACGTAGACCTTTTCTTAGGACCTTTCTCAAGAACAAATTTAAGAAAAAAACATAGTAGTGAATGAGGCCCATTGTGAGTACTAAAAGAACACTGATTAACTGCGTTTCATTACAAAGTGAGTATAATTAGACCAGTTTGATTGGATTTAGTGCAGTTTGTAAAACATACAAATAAAAATAAATGTAGTTGTGGGGTTTATTACATTGTGGAAAAGAGGATGAAGCTGAAGTTCTGGTTCAAATTGTGTGTTCCACCTTAATTGGCACTACAGTTGCATTAAGGTAAATGCAGCGTCATTTAAGGTGGAACACAAAAATTCAAAGTTGAATAGGGAGCTGGCAAATATGAAGCCAACTTCAGGCTCGTGGAAAGAGCAACAAAATAGCATCCAGCTGATACAGAATTAAAACTTCATTCATTCATCTTCTAAGCCGCTTATCCTGGTGGGATACTTTCACTCCATTACATTTCAAAGTCAAATATCTTACTTTTTATTCCACTACATTATGCAAAACCTGTCGTTCCTTTTGGCTTATGTGTGTATAAAAACGTAATGTCAAAACGAAAGAAGCGCGAAGCAAACACACCAATCAGGGCACAGCGCACACTGTGTTTTGAGCTTGTTTTGACCTGTTGGACATACCGACCCAGTGCAAGCATACGGTTCAACGTCAGCGCAGCAGCGTAAAATTTTGGGAGTGTCTATTCAAACATAAATAGGACCACAATATAAAAATATGTACACATATGCAGTTGCGACCGGCATGTTTCTTTTTTCTGAATTTATACAAACACTATTTCATGTCATAGTAAATTTGTTTTTGCTAGTTTTATGTTTATGAACAGAGACCTGCAGATGCAATATAGTAAAGGAAAACTCATTTGTGATCCTGTGTTTAAAGCAGGTTTTTATTAAACTTAAACTAAGCAAATAAATAAATAAATCTTAAACAGAAACTTTGCTTGTTCACAAAAGGTTATTTCAGAGCCACTCGGTTCTACCTAATGGAAATTGTTTGCCCTCAGTGTTTTGCGCTGTTTGTCATAATTAATCTTTTAGTACTTTTACTTTTGATACTTAAGTAGTATTTGAAGGCAAATACTTTTGTACTTTTACTCAAGTGGAGCTCAAAAGGGAGGACTTCTACTGGAGTAATGTTTTACCATGGGTATCTCTACTTTAACTCAAGTACATGATTTGTGTACTTCGTCCACACTGGACCGTGGGAAGAAACCCACGCAGACGGTTGGAGATCATGCAAACTCCACACAGAAAAGGAGCCTGGTCGCCCAGGCAGGGAATCAAACCCAGGCCCTTCTTGCTGTGAGGCGACAGCACTACCCACTGCGCCACCAAGCCGCCTTTGAAAGCTCTCATTGTGTGAAATAGGCTGATGTGTTGAAACATTAGTCCACTGTAATCATTTGTCAAGCTGTGTGGTATTACTTGGTACAATCTATGAATTTGAATCATATCGCTATAATCTCTAGGTACTCCAAAAAAACGATGTTTTGGATGTTTTAATATCTGTTACACGCCTTTATCACTGGCTCCGTCGCTGTCTTGGTTCAAGGAATCAAGGAATCGACTCCATCTATTTGAGTGGCAGAAGTCGAGAGCCAAAGTTATGCATCACTGATATCATAGCGTTTGTCGCAGCCTTTTAAATGCTTTGTTATGTTTAAGAGGTGTGTCACAGCCAAACTGGAGCTTTTCTCCAGCCACCGAGCTGCTCAGCTGGCTAACGGGGAGGCTGTGAACGGCTGTTTCAGGGCTTTGAAATCAGCAAGGCAGTAGAAGTCCATGCCCTCTAGAGCAGGATTTAAAGGTCTCCTATAGGGAAATGGACTCTGTTAATACACCAAGGCCGCACGGATTTAGAATACCAACGACGCTACTCTGTGGAGAGACCTGTTAGCGAGCGCAAGCACCGCCGGAATTGAACCGTCTCTCGAACGCACCCAGAAAGACAGTCCTGATGGGGAGGGCTGCATTTCATCATATTGTCACATTTCATATTTCATCTTTTATGAAATGGCGCATTTATCTGCGTACACACAAATACGCACTAGAGGTGAATAATAACCCACTACATGATGACTGTATAACAGCTTGCTTCTTAATGAAATATGTTGATTAAATCTTAATCTCACCGCTTCTTAATCATCTGCTAAAGGATTGCTTCACAATTTTCGCACGAATGCCGAGGGGGAAGCTGGGAAAATTGTTTCCTCTCCACACAATCCCTTGACAGATCGCCTCCAGATATGAGCGGCGCATAATGCAATCTGTTCAGCTTGTCTCGCTGCCTTTCACCTCTTAGTATGAGAGTCATATAACAAGAATCTGCTGCTCTCATCCTGCTGTTTAATTTTTTATGGAGGACTACGCTGGACTGGAGTGGTGTTCTGATAATGTTTTTAGAAAACTTTGAAATATGTTTCATTGTAATGTGTCTAGCGCCGGATGCATACTTTCCAAGTGGGGTGGGTGAGGGGTTGGGAGGGTTGTATGTAGCTGAATGTGCACTTTTAGTCGAGGCCATATACAGTACCCATCAAAAAGCTTCAACATACTCTAAAGAATGTATGTTTTTCATAATTTTAAAGAGAATTCCACTCATTTCCATTTATCTGCATCATTAATTCATTTAGATAAAAGTGGAATTCCACCGATTTTTCCAAACATTATACATTATTCCGTGGTTGAGATGTAAACAGTCATTCAGAGTGATCTGGTGTAAAGCAGCTCAGTGTGGAGAAACTTACCGACTCAGATTCCTTTACAGTGGTGGTGACAGGAACCAGAGATGGCAATGTTTACAGCACAAATATAGCCATTTTACTTATTTTTCCCAAAACTGGTGAACCTGCATGTGTCTTCTGCGTTTTAATATGTAAGCTTAAATGGTAAAATAGCTCTAAATCTGAAAAAAGAAGCTTTCTTTGGGAACTATATTACTTTATGACGCCCTGCATGTACCTCTCCACCATGAATAGATTTAAAAAAAAACATTTTAGAGCACAACCTTCTCAAAACTATCATAAAACAGTGTCTCAGGCGTAAGGCTGTGTATCTGAGAGCATGTCGTAATAACTTTCTGTGAGGGAACTTTCAGAAGCATTAAACTCTTTAGAGTTCTAGAGAGACTCAGAATTGTTGACAGTGGTGGTGATGGGAACCAGATGTCTGAAGAGTTTAATGCCTCTAAAAGCGATTACATGACATGCTCACAAATACACTGACATTGTTTTATGATAGTTTTGAGATAATATTTTAGCCTAAACCATATATTTCTTTTTACATCCATTCATAGAAGAGAGGGACATGTGGGGTGTTCTAAGACAAAACAGTGCTAAAAGGACATTTTTAGAAGTTTTTACTGTAGTATACCAGATTATACCGATATATAATTATGTATTTATTGTACTCAAAAAAGAGCAGGATGTTTTGCTTTGCTAAAATATCTAGATTTTATTCGTTTTACTGCATTTATAACCTTACAGAAATATTATATTTCTCTGTAGATGGATCTATTCCCAGTTTCTGCATTATATAAATGTTTTACATATTGTAGTATACAGGCAGACACATGAAAATATCTGCATCTGCATATATCAGATATCTGCATCAGCCCACAATTTCCATATTGATGTGATAAAAAATATGAAATCATGAACAGTTTGAGAGCTTGAGAGCATGATAAGAGTGTGCAAAGCTGCATTAAAGCAAAAGGGGCTACATCTACAAATCTACAGAAGGAGATAGTTTTGCTTTGAAGATAAAATAGAAGATAGATTGTAACACATTTTTGGTCACTGCATGATTCCATGTGTGTTATTTCATAGTTTTGATGTATTCACTATTATCCTGCAGTAATAAACTGCACAGGCACCTTCCACCTAAGAGGGAAAGTACAAAATGTCTGGATGATTAAATGGCTAAGATGTTAATAGAGTCAATCAGAGTGATTTGATTTGAAATGGTTCATTCTAGAGAAACTGACCCAGTCAAAATTGTTCCCAGTGGTGTTGATAGGAACCAGACTTCAGAAGTGTTTAATACCTATAAAAAAAAAAAAGGGTGGGAACCTGAGTGCCAGAGTCCAGCAGATTTTGGCTGAACCTGGTAATTAGCTGAAGAGTAAAATCAGGTGTGCTCGAGTAGGAAAATCACCAAACTGTGCAGGAATCCAGCCCTTCAGGACTAGAGTTTCCCACCGCTACGCTGTCTTCCCACGGGACCAGTGGGACCCGCCACAATATCTTTTGGCGTGGGACTGATTTTCAGTGTGGTGTGTGGGAGTGGGCGGGAAACCAGCCCACTGTAACGGGCCAAAGCATGCATGAAGAGAAACCCCATAAAATTACAACACGCAAATTTTCGTAGCTTACACTCAGAGCTGCCAGCAGAACACCAAAAATAACCGTTTTTGGGGTTAATTTCTGTTTTGTGTTACAGGGAATAAACAGCATTTGGTGAAGTTACCTCACAGTGAGCCTGATGACAATGACTGCCTGTTATTTCAGCAGAGGATGAAGTATTTGTGAACAGACTGTCGGATATTGAATGTCAGTTCGCCTTGACAGAACTGCACAGGCAGGAGTGGGACAAAGGATTTTAATTTTCTGCGGAAGCAGGATGAAATCTTGCGGAAGCGGGCAGGAGGGGGACTGAAAAACAGTCCCGCGTAGACCTCTACACTGAGTGCGTTTACATGCTCTTAATAATCCCGATAACATCAGATTTTGTCAGTAATCTGATCAACCTATTTACATGCACTTGAGTAATCAGATAAAAAAGGTTTACGTAACTGGGCAGTAATCAGATTTCTGCTTTGCAACCAGCCAGTAAACTCACAGAAAAAGACATGACGTAAACATAATGTAAAACTCAAACTTCATGCTGGAGGTTTTTTTTTTTTTTTTTTTTTTTTTTT
>JAILXH010144200.1:32506-45728 GCA_023558415.1 Piaractus mesopotamicus
ATAGGTTTGAATTGTAGACTACAGCATATAGCCATAGCTAAGGCATCATGGTTGCGTTGTTTTTAGAAACATCAAATTTCTACTACTGTACTGTCTGCTACTTTGTAAACCTTTACGTCTTCTGTCTTATAGGCTTTCTCTGGGAACACCAACGCTGACAGTGTGGTGACGTACAAGCTGCAGCAGCCAGTGTTTGCTCAGTTCTTACGCGTGTTGCCTTTGGATTGGAACCCCAATGGAAGAGTCGGGTTAAGACTGGAGGCCTACGGCTGCCAATACAGTAAGCATGGCCCAGATCTATTTCACCATAACTAGCTGATCCAAACAGCATTTCACAGGACTTTCACGATTTTGGTGGTGTGGAAGTTGCAGAGCAGCTTCTGCACTCTACTAACTGAGGAGGAAACTCTTTTGTCACAGCAGTAAAACCTTGTGAAGAGAAAATCTTGTAAACAGATCTGCTGTTGCTGATGCTGTCAAGTTTTAAACCATCTGCAAAATTGTTTAATTACAAAAGACAGAAAAAAGCTGATAGTCCTGCCTGTAGGGTATAAGTGACGGAGCAAAGTCATAGGCAGTGTGGATGGGACATGTGGTGGTCTTCGGATGAGTACTGCTTTACTTGCTTATTTGAGATGATTCATAAAACTTGTCATCCCTGCTTGGTATACCAACCCTTATCAAAAACTTTTGCACTGAGATTTTTTTTTAGCGTTCGATAATTTAAAAAAAAGAGATTTCTTTATGAGGCATCTTTGCTCTTTTAGCGTCCCCGACTACATGGAAAGAGGTGCAGGTTGTCGTGCTCTGGGGCAAGATAATCAAAGTAAACCAGCTATTGGCTAACATTTTCCATACATTAACAATAATTGTTTAATCTAAAGGTTTTTCTTGAGAACAGATTTAAAATGCTAAATAGGGAACTGAATGCCAACATAACAGACAAATACTGGAGAATTCAAATATTCCAGTCAGCCGTAAGGATTGCTTTACCCAGAAAAGCTAATGTTGCTTGTAGAAGCTGGCACGAATCAGTTAAAGGAATATTCGAACTTTTTTCGTTCAGATCTCTACCTAACACATCTGTAGCACAGGGTTGATTAGGATAATACTTTTGTCGTTTTTCCCTGTAATTACTAGAAGAGCACAACGCTCGTTCGCTTCAAACACAGGTTTCAATGGACAGGTGTTTCAGCCTCTTCAGCACCTGCTTATTGGCTTCTATTATAAGTGCTTTTCGAGTCAACAGGTTTTCTGTTCTTATCTAAGTAGAGGGGAATTAATGTCTGTGGTAATTGACCATATGCTACAGATGCGGCAGTGGTCACATTTATATAATATCACCTGGTACCTAGCTTTCATTCACTGTTACTATTTTTGTTTAATGTGCTCTCTGAGCAGTTCACCATGCCAGTTTATCCCATGGTTACAGCGCCACATTTGAGGGAATAGCACATGCACGATGCCAGGCAGTAATGACATTGCTGAAAACAACAGAAATTTCCACTGATTGCTCCCAAAGAGAATGTAATTTACTCTGCCGCACCGAAGGGACAATGGAATCTGATGAAGATCCAAATGAATTCCAATCTATCTCTTTCTGTTCCCAACACGAGACCAGGCATGTGGCTAGATTTGGGTGTTTTTGACTTCTTATCGCCAAAGAACAGCTCTCCTCCACTTGACTCCTTTTAATCAGGCTGCAATTCACATGGCTGATTTATGTTTTGTTGTACACAAATACTGTATATGATTGTTTTTTGTATTTTTTTTTCCTCCTGTGCCACAACTGGAGGGAGATGTATTGTTGGCGAAATTAAACTGGATGGTTTCATTCTGTTTTGATACATCCAGCATTGTTAGCAGTCAGCAGAGGCGCAGGGATAGAGGCCCATAAAGATGCAGAGCAATTACTCATCTGGGTGTATTCTCACTCTCTGCTATTTCTGAAATCTATTCTTACGCAGACACAATACTTCCTGCATTGATTTGAATCAGTCCATTAACTGACCCTCGACGGGCTGTACCACATCCTCCGACATGCCTAAAAAAGCTTTATACAGTGAAACTTTCATGCAACTGGTTATATGTAGTGAGTTGCATTACATAATTGCAGGGATACACAAAGCAATTCAAAATCAATCAAATTTGCATGCAACGCATTTGATAATATACACTTGTTAGCCAAATTGGCAGTGTGTTTTTTAATACCAGTCTCACTATGCATTTGCAGCAATTAATTGCCTTCATATAATTTTATAAATCTATAGTTCATCCATCTGTGGTTCAAGACTATATTATTTAGCTTTTAATCTGTGCTGTGTATGTGTAACTTTGAAAATTAATATTTAAGTAACTATAACAGCTGTACTTGATGCCTCGCTTATCCTGTCCTCATTGAGTTTTATGTAGTAATTTTTTTTATCCTTCAGATCCCAAAGAAATCTGAGCACTGTAAAATTAAGTGGCGTCAAAAGAGGAGAAAATTGCTATAAAGCAGGCTAAGGAAGAATAAACAGGGGCACAAGGCAGCGTTTAAACAGCTGTTAGCGTTAGCTCACTGGTTAAACCAGTTTGTTACATAAACTTTAGATTTGAGATACTTGTTTGTTGTTGTGGCTCAGGAAACTGAAAAAAAATGAAAAAGTACCAAATTTGCATGAAGTCGATCAGGAGAATATCCTATGCATGTTCAGCATGATCCCATAATGCGTTATCTGCGCTTTATTTCATTAAGTTGAGGCGCTTGCAGTGGTTGACACTTTACATTATGCAACTCAAATTAAATTTGGTTTCAAGTAAGTTTCAAGCAACCAAAGTTGCATCATGACTGTGATATCTCCAGCTTTATGTATAAATCAGACACCGGAGTCTAAATGCTCAGTTTATGGGCCACAAGTGAGTTGCAGGACACTTTACAATATGCAGCTCAAATGAAATTTGGTTGCATGTAAGTTTCAAGCAACGAAAGTTGCATTGTAACATTGCGATATCTCCAGCTTTATATATGAATCAGGCACAGGAGTCTAAACACTCAGTTTATGGGCCACAATTGAGTTGCAGGACACTTTACATTATGCAACTCAAATTAAATTTGGTTTCATGTAAGTTTCAAGCAACTAAAATTGCGGCGGGATTTCTCCCAATTTTCTCCCCTGTTTGGACGTATTCAGTTCCACTAGTTAGGACTGACCGAATCACAGAATACCACCAGTGCTAGGAGGGCGAAGTCCAGCACAGGCTTCCTCTGAGACCTGTGAAGCGCCACTACATCTTTTCAAACTGCCCCTAACGCAATGTCACTAGTGAGCAGAGCACGCTCAGAGGAAAGAGTCAACCGCCAGTTCAGTCACGTCAGCTAACAGACACCTGCGCTGGCTAGCATCGCCGTGGGTGATGGGGGAAGTGGGGGGCCATCATACCCACCCAGAGAGAACAAGGCCATTAGTGCTGTCTTGGATTCCCAGCCACAGATGGCTGTAGAATCACCAGGGATTGAACTTACGATGGGTGGGGCTATACACAGTTTGCGTGATAAGGAAATCAGCCTATTGTGGGCATATTGGCAGCCGCTTTGAGGCACATTCTGTGCTCCACCTGCGCTCCTACATACATCTGGCTCATTGTGGGTACATGATTGACCTTCAGAATGAAGAAGATGAACTGGAAGAGTCATGTCGTGCCTCAGAAACGAAAGCATTAGATTGTGCAGTTAATTGGGGTATCAATTATTTGACGTGAAAGAGCAAAGATCAGATGACCTTATCAGCCTTATTAGAATCAGACGCAGTGGAATACGCCGCAGGAATTAGAGGCATGCCTCTGAACTAGGAAGAAAGAAAAGTGGCCAGAACATTTTTACATAAAGTAACCCCTCAAAGTCAATGTGAATGGAAAACCATGACGCATTTTCCTTCCACACTGTGATGCATTTCAGTGTGAAATACAATATCGGGGAAGATCTCTAAGCTAACTGAGCACTTCCACTCAATAATTGGTGGGGGTTGTGGGAGGGGGTGTGAAACGTGATACTATTTGTTAGGGATGTAACAATGCAACACGACATTGTGATATCGGCAGTGGAAATGGCCAGGCTTTTACTGGGGGAAACCTACGGTGTTAATGCCTGTTTCTGGTGAATTTCATGATGAAAGATAATTCAGAAATGGTGTTTCCACTCATTGATCAATCAATAAATGCTTAAATCTAGTGCATTTCCTGCATTAAAAATAATAGGACCTTCCAAGAGCTGAACGCTTGACTGTTTTCTTCGCATCAGGAAATTGTTCTTCAGATGGATAAAGAATGTGCTGTAGATGGTTCTACATAGAACCTTTTTGAAAAGGGTTCTATATAGCACCAAAAAGTGGTCCTCTATTGTTACAATATCAATACAATATCAAGCTTGTTACAATAGATACAACCTACAGAATCTTTTTAAAAGGTTGTTGAAATAGGTTGTATCTATTGTAACAAGCTTGATATTGTAACAATAGAACACTTTCGTGATGTAAAAGCGATGCACCACATTTATTACTGATTGTAGAGTTTCTTATAACTTATTATAAAAACTATATTCTGCACAGACAACATGTAACACTTAACATCCAGTGGTTCTCCATGGTCATTTGACTGGAAACCAAAAGGTTGGAATTCGTCTTCTGAGTGGTTTCTTTGTTTTATTTGCATATTCCCTTACATTTACTAAAAACCTGCATTATAATAAAGTGTATACATGTAGTTTATTAGCTGGTGATATTCTGTTCGTATAGTCTAGAATCAAGTGCAGTGTTTTTTACTGTATACATTTTTCAACTAACCATAGATTAGAATGATTGTACAAAGAGAATGACCCCTTAAATGGCCAGGGCCCACGGGTAAGCCCAAAGTTTCATTACACACTTGTATAAACTAAGAACAGTCCCTGGAGTTGCTGAATAAGAAGCTTAGTATGTAATAAGCCTGGGGTTTTAAGGGGTTAAATAAAGGCAAAAAAATAAAAACATTCACATGAAAGAGGACGATAATTCGCATAATATCTGTACTTTTAAATTAAGCAATATTTGGTAATATCAGTTATCGACCCATGGCTATCAGGTACCATGCACTGGATGCTCGAGGATACTTTTGTTGTTGAATATATTGTGCCATTCAGATTGATGTGTGCTTATTATTGATTTTTTTTTTTGAGTAATAATTAAATTCCTATGCATGCCTTTTTTATTTAGATATGTAGTTTGTGACACAAACTAATAAAAGTCTGACTTTACTTTGTTCACCCTTTGTAGGATCATGTTCTTTACATATCAAATAAATGCAACAATGGTAAGAATTTGAAAAAAAAAAAGGATTAAATGGCACTTTGCATCAGTCAGTAAGAGTTAATGACTGAATATTGAGCCTGGTGTTTGGAAGGTATTTATGTAGTTCCAAATTTTATTACACAGTAAGCTGCATAGTTCATTACTTTGTTTTACTATATTTGATTTACATTCTGTATCCACAGGTTCAAGTCAGCTTCCAACTTTTTCCTGTTTGTTTTGAAGGCAAAAACGTGGCAAAAATATAAATATAAAATAATTTTTTTCTTTCTACAAAACAATAACTTCCATCATAATAAAATATCTCCTACTTATAAACACTAATGCAGTACAAATTGAAAGCTTGGAATCAGTACTTTCTACAGAATTTCTCTGCTTGTTTTAATAATTAGTACTAATTGATATCAAATTACACCAAGCTTTTGTCACTAGCATCCACGCTTTAACTGTAAAAGCTGTTGCACTACTTTACCACTTTATTACAGAAGGTGAGAGTTGTTAGTATGTTCAGGTCAATACTTTGCATTGATTATGGAATGTTTGCTTTCTGCTGTGTTGTTTGCAGAATCCGATGTGGCCAGTTTTGATGGAGCCAGCTACTTGCTCTTCAGGTCTGATTCGGCCCCCGGCCTTTCAGCCAAAGATCTGCTTACCATGAACTTCAAAAGCCTCCACCATTCTGGAATACTGCTCCATATGGAAGGCCAACATGGGCACACACTCACTTTGGAGTTAATCAAAGGGAAACTCTTCCTGCATCTTAGAAAAGGTACTGTTATGCATGTTTCTTCACTTCTATTCCTTACTACTCCTGAATAAATTCATTGATAACCCCATCAGCTGGGAGGTGCATTAGGAGGTAAGTTGATTTCGATAGGCCTTGGATAACATGGCCCAGGGAGTGGATGGATGGACAGAAGCACTTTTGAGTGGTGTGTTCTTGTTGAGCCTAGAATCTGTGGTCATCAGAGGCTTTTGTGGAACATTATCTGCTGTACTAATGGTGCTCGGGTGCGTCAGGGAGTTTAACATTTGTGAAGATTCTGTTTGTGTCTTTGTGTGTAATGCATTCAAGATGTCAAATGTCGAGTTTTTATTGGCAAAGGTAGAAGATTTTACCAATTTTGAGGGAAAAACATCAGAAAGGAGCGTACAGGAAGGTCTCTGATCTGCATTTGAAGGCTACATACAAAACATCATGATCTCTCAGAAGCCCTGAAATAACTAAAATGATACAGTCAAAAAAGTATGAACAGCACAATTACAAACAGGAGAAAATGAGACATAATAATCTGGGTAGTAGTATGTGTCACTGTGAATGCTGTTCCTGAGTTTAGGACCTACATAAGAAAGGGACCCTAAACCAACTGAGCTGCAAGTTATCTTGAGTTTGTTGTAAGCTTGTCTCAGGTGAGCTGTGAGGTCTGGACGGAAGATCAGTTAAAATATGCTGGACTTTGTTAAGAGCTTTAAATGTCTTAAGGAGTTGAAATTAACAGGAAGCCAGTGTGAACTAAATGAGACCAGAGCAGTGTGATCAGACTTTCTTTTCCTGGTAAGCTTGTGCTGCTGCATTCTGAACTAGCTGGAGCCGATTTAGAGAGACAGCGGGGCAACCAGTCAGTAACACAGGGCACTGGCAAAAATCCCATTTACCCTGCTGGGAAACTGCTGCGATCTTTGTTTAGAGTTGCTTCGTAATATTGAATTTCCAGTTGAAAATGCCACACTGCCAAGCCGGACTGCGTTGTTAACCCTGACCCAGTCCCTGACTAGCAGGTTGAAAAAGACAGTTTTGAGGTACGGACTTATTTACATGACAAAACTGCATCTGATCTGTTCGAACAGAGTGACCTTTCATGTCATACCTTTTTTGTGTACATTTTTAAAAGTGACATCAATAGGCCCTTTTCACAAGAAACAGAAGCGTGTAAACACTGGGAAAAAGTTCCGCTATTGCCTTTCGGACAGTTACTAACCCCAGAAATACAGGCGTTCAGCTCACCACAGAAAGGTGTGTCACTTTATCTTTGTCACAGTTGCCAAGATCGAAATTCAAGGATGTGTTCGGAATAGTTGGAGAACCAAACACGCAACAATGTGGGAGTCTAAATAAAGGATATAATGATTCGTGGAAAAACTCCTTTACAGATATCAGAGCACGGTAACATGAGCAGCCATGTACAGAGTGATAAATCAATGGACAGGTGAAAATAACGAAAATGCTAGATAAGCCATTCTAGCTGGAGATGCTGAAACAGCTCGTTAACAATAAACATCATTTTTTTAAAAAAAAGTCAATAAAAAGTTAAAGTGGCAAAAAGCTAAACACACACACATCCCGGCAGGGGGGGCACAGCGGGTCATCAGGGTCTGCAGTGCCACTGTAGACATTTTCTTGTTTGCATTTCTAAGCACTGGTTTCCTGATATGTTTAATCTGCAACGAGAAACTGTGAAACACTAAAAAGTTGCGAGGCTGCTTCTTGTTCGAATTTTCCCGTTCCACCTTAAATGGTGCAGCAGGTTCATTCTGGCACCATTTAAGGTGGAACCACCGGCACCAGTGAACAAACATCTCTCCGCCGAGCACTCGCTCTCTCAGTTGCTGATCATTTTTGAGAGAGAAAATGAAATGTTCCTCTGAAAAGCAGCTGTAGCAGCAACTTTAAAGCACAAACTACATTCAGTGTAATGTTAGTCAGTAGCGGTGAAATGCAGACACAGAGGTTGTTTTCCTCTGCTCATCGTCAGCTGACAAACCATTGAAACTGAGAAAAGGCTGTTTTTGCTTCAAGCTCTAAGACTTGAGCAAGCTGTACACGCTCAACTCGTCATTGTTGCCATTGCAATTGCTTTAGTGGAAGCAGCGTTACCCTGCAAAAAGTACTTCCAGCAGAAAAAATGCAGAAATGTGAAAAAGGCCTATGTTAAGTGAGTGAGTTAACTACCTAAACTAAAGAGGGCAGTGATTCACTTAACAAGTTGTACCTAGTGATCAGATAGCAAAAGAAAAAGAACAGTTATATCAAAGTTGAAAAAGCATTTTCTTAAAATAAAGGACAAATTAGTCACATACAACATATGCAAGTGTGGCTTACCTTTTTTCGGAAGCGCAACGTTACCTCCGATCACTGGAAAAGTAAACATGCTGAAGCAGCAGAACGGTCAGTAAACGGTAACTTTCCCTTGATGCTGGTGAATGAGCTATCTTTACCCTTAGATATCACTAAAGCTCATGTTACATTACTAACGTTAGTCTCTGGAATGTTCTAAGCCTTATTAGTTTCTCTTAATTAGAAGTGTTCAGCAGCTGGCAGAAACCTGTTTACATAGACTACGTTCACACAGCAGATAAAAGTGGCCCAAATCTGATTTTCTCAACAAATATGATTTTTTTTTTTTGTTTAGCTGTTCACAGTGTCTTTTAAATGTGATCAAAAGAACAAATGCTTCACGTGGCTCATCCAGAGGTAAACAATCGCGACTGCCAACAAACGGCAGTCGCTCCTGGAGCTTTCAGTTTCATCTTCGCCAGAATCACAGGAGCCGTCATGAAGCTTCACTGACTGACAGCTGGGCTCATCACCCAGAATGTGTTTGAGCTCACTGTAAAAAGGTCACGGTCATTTCTTCTTTAAACTTTGCTTTCAGACTTTTAACTGTTCTTTGACGCTGCAGCCTCGTTCTCTGCGGCTGCGTTCGGCCATTTCTTTCTAAATCTCTTCACACACAGGGTTTTGGATTAGTCTTTTCTAATTTTTTGTACAGAAACATCACCAAATGTTTATGAGGTCTCAGCAGCACGAAATGATGAATTGGAGTTGGATTGATGTAAAAGTCGCATGAATTCCGATCTGGCTGTTCAGAGTCGCATCGTCGCAGATCGGATACGTATCAGATTTCAGCACCACGTATGAAAGCGTCTCAAATCGGAATTGAAGTTGTCAGATTCAATGTGTTCTTTGCTGTTCACACTGCCACAGAGATGACACATCTTTGTCACATGATGAAGGAAAACATTAAATTTGGGCCACTTTTACCTGCTGTGTGAACAAAGCCATAGAGCTCGTCTAATGAACTGGCACCTTAAAATATTTAACCAGTAAACAATGCTGTAGCATTATAGATGTAATTATAATCTACAAATTTATTACTATATAGCTTATTTTTAGCTTTGTTTTTTTTTCTGTGGTGGTAATTTAGCTTTTGGTGCGCTGTACCTCAGTTTGTCAGAACACTGCCGTTTTATTGTTACAGCTCTTCATATTTACAGGCCACAATTAAGCCAATTAATTGATTATTAACTAATTCATTCACATGACTATTTGAATATTTGTATTTTGCAGCTCAAGTCAACTGTGCACCCTGGATGTGATGCAGTTCAAAACTGGCCTGCATTATTTTACATTTCCGTCAAACACCAAAAGTGCACACAAAAAAACACCTGTGATTCGTCAGGATGTTCACAACACAGACTAAACGATTGTGATTGGTTGGAGATTTGCATATTGCAGCATCAGTACTGCACAGGCCAATACTGCAATAACGATTAAAAAGCAATATTTTTGTGGGGTTTTTGACGCGGCAGTAAGAGAGAAAAAAGCTTTCAGGTGCTGTCAGCCATCCAGGCTGTCGTAAGCATTGGCTTTCAGCTCAGCCTCTGAGAATGCCATCTGTGTGCGTGCGGCGCAGGAGCCACTGCCAGCCTCACGCAGCGTGAGCCCGTCCCCAGAAACGCTGGCTTTAGCTCGTCCTGGATCCGAAGCGAGCGTGCCATAATGGAGATGTATTCAGCAATGCGCCGTCCTTGGCACTGTTTATTTGCAATAACGAACAACTTGACAAAATATATGTAAATGGGTCAACATGACATGCTTATAAAACCAGAAAGCAAAATGAACAAATGTTCATTAGGACTCTTTAACTGGTTTAATGGATGCACCCAAACACATCCCTGTTTGCCAGGCAGAGCTGTGTTTTCCCAGTCCGCGGCATCGCTGGCTTTTTTGGCATGCTGTGGGATATCACTCAACTCCAGACATGGAGATCCTGATAAACCGCAAAAAAATAGGACCTGACTGATGCACCAGTTGACTGATATTGAGTGTCCCCGATTTCATCAATAGAGGTGAAAAAAGTCCTTCATTAAAAGGATACATTTAGTGGCTTGTTTTTATTGTAACTGGCAGACGACTCTGAGAAAACGCTTCACTTTCACAAAACGCTAGCAGGGATAAAATGGCAAACACATGGAAAATAAAGCCAGCCTCATAAATAAAGCCAACACAACAACCATCTGTATTTGAAAAGAACTGGTAAAGAAAAAGAAAAATAACTAGGTCAGTTGTTCTGTTGTGTGCATTCAGTGTAGCCTGTACGGTGTGTAGTTCTCCAAATAAAGAGCTTCGTCTGGGTTGACTGCACTGTCATCTCGACAAGGTCATGCTATCTAAGCTAAAACATGATGAGTGATTTAGGGCTGGAAAAAGTAAATATTTTGATAGTTATTAATGTGAATTGGATACTACGTCTTCATCCTATTTTCATGTTCACCCTGTACTCATATGATTTTATAGTAAGGTCCATGTTGATATATTGAAAGCAATAAATATATTCTGATGAAGTTTGTTTTGTCTGTGCATATAGCTACGACAAAATGCACTTCTTTTTAAATTCGAAAAAAAAAAATCTCTTAAAGTTCAAATTTGAGCAAATAAGACTAATGTGATTAATCGGGATTAACTAGAAAGAGGAATTGATTAATCATGATTAACTACAAAGAGTAATGCGATTAATCGGGATTAACTACAAAGAGTAAAGCGATTAATTGTGATGAACTACAAAGAGTAAAGTGATCAATCGGGATTAACTACAAAGAGTAAAGCGATTAATTGTGATGAACTACAAAGAGTAATGCGATTAATCGGGATTAACTACAAAGAGTAAAGCGATTAATTGTGATGAACTACAAAGAGTAAAGTGATTAATTGTGAATGTCACCAGTTCCTCTGTCAGTGTCTGTTTCGGCCCCTGTGTTGTACCCATGTGCTTTTTAGCCATGTGCTTGCGTTTTGTTTTGCTTCCTTGCCCCGCCCCTTTTCCCATCTTCTCTATTAGGATTCTCACCTGTTTGTAGTCCCTGTCTCCTCCCAGGTGTTCCTCACTGTTTGTAGCTACATGAAGCCCTTCGTTTCAGTCCATGGTTGTCTAGTCTACTCGTTACTTTGTTGCATGTAGTGGTTGTGTGCCTGTGCCATGTTTAGTTTACTCAATGAGTTTCTTGATTCAAAGCTTTGTAGTTAATTTTTATAGCCTCAGTGTTTCTACTAGTTTTTGTTTATTAAAGTTTGCTTGTGCTTACATCCAGCTTCATTACTCACTATACATCACAGCGAGTAACTGTTCACACAAAATTAGAGCCAAAATGGCTACCGTTTGGTTTATTTATGATCAGTGATGCCTGAGCAGTGGTTTGCAAGTTGCAAGCCAAAAAATCATTCACCTAAAATGAACGTAAAAAAAATTGAATATTGGCATCAGCCCAGAATTACCATATTGGCACATTCCCTTGTATTATTTGAGTCTGTAACTTTCTGCTGTTTGAGTTTAAGATATGTGACAGTCATAATTGACTATTCACACTGGACAGCAGGCAATCATATCAGTCAGTAAAGCACTGCTTTACCCAGACCTCACCGTCATGGAATGTTTGGAATTACTTGGATTGCCAGAAGCAGAAAATGCAAACAACTTCTAAGACTGAACTTTGGAGATGTGGAAAAATATCCCTGTACATTTTTAAAAAAGAAAAGACTGAAAGCAAATTTTGGGAAAAGTATGAAAGCTGTAATAAAGGCAAAATGGATCAAATTTTGGAAATTATTTTAGTCTATATTATTAGTTAATGGAATTTTTAGCTCTTTGCTAACAGTGACAGTGTTACTGGTCGCAGCATTTTTCACACTAGTTGTGTCCTGGACAGAAAGAAACGATTGAAAAGCTCCATCTCCTGAGAACAAAAATTAAAAGCGTTTTGTTATGACGGATTGCGTGTTATTGCACTCGGCCAGGAATAGACACAGGAACACGAGGGCTATGCTGCGGACTTTGTCAAAGCAATTATCACGTCCTGTCTCTGCTCGTCCCTCTTAGGCCCAAAGCTCTGTTTCTCAGTGTGTGTGTGCCTTCATGTCTTTGTGACCAAATGTGCCAGCTCACAAAAAGAACCTCAGGCTTGTCTGAAGGCTGTCTTTGAAGTCAAATGAGTTTGGCAGGCAATGAAAAGAAGCGTCTACAGTACAAGGCAAAAGCATGGATACACCTGATTGAATGTATGTTCTTCATAAACTATGCAGCTAAAAGTAGGTGGACACCCCTTACAATTAGTGGAGGTGTCAACCCTTATGGTTTAATTGTATGAAATACATTTTGTTCTAAAATTTTGGACGTATACAGCTGTGCAGTATTAGGATACGGCAACTTTACCCAGTTAACAACAATACTTGCGTTGTTTTTTACTTTCTGCTTTATTGCAGTAGCCTAAAGCCATGTGCTCAGGCTGAAGGTGATGTGTTGGGGGTGTAGATATACTGATTTACAGTACTGTGCAAAAGTCAGAGACCACCCTTCATTTATTTTTTATATTCCAGTCAGTACTGGCTGTGTTTAAATTGCAAAGATTTTTGCCAATCCAAATGAATGCATTCCGATTATACACCGATTAGGCATAACATTATGACCACCTCCTTGTTTCTACGTTCATTGTCCATTTTATCCACGTACTAAATAGGTAAACTTTGTAGTTCTACAGTTACAGACTGTAATCCATCTGTTTCTCTGCATACTTTGTTAACCCCCTTTTACCCTGTTCTTCAGTGGTCAGGACCCCCATGGACCCTC
>JAILXH010144255.1:34004-49681 GCA_023558415.1 Piaractus mesopotamicus
GGGGTTAAGTTTGCGTAAACGCAGTGATAGGAAAATTGCTCAAGCCGAGTTGGAATAACAGGCGAGATTGTGGGGAGATGCTGGGGAGGGGCGGTTAGAGCTGGAGCTGAGGGGGGGCTCGGCGTCTGCCTGACACGAAGAACAATAAACATGTTCCACATGGGGAGAGGTGGGCTGCAGTTAAAGTCCGAGCCGTTGCACGTGGAAATGGCTTCCAGACCCGGTCCCGCTAGCACAAAGAACCATTCTGAAACACGTGCGCGCACACACACATACACAGCGTGGCCTCCAGCACTGGTCCGTCTCTTCCAGTCAGTCTATTATAAACACCAGCACAGCTCTGTCACATGTGTTGCCGGACCTCTGCCACTAAACTGACCTGCACAAAAATCTCTGTCTCTCCATGTCTAAAAAGAATAAGTCCAAACACTAGCTTGCCAGCGGATACTAAGGACACCCAAACGTCTGCTATTTGCCTTAGATGAGACTCATCAAACATAATGGCACAAGGCTTGAAGAAAAATTAGTTCTGACATGTGTGAAAAGGTTGTGTCAAGTTATTAGCCGGCTATGTTTGTGTTAAACAAACTCAGCTGGGTCATCGGTTAATTGCTGAATAAATTCATCCATTTGCCTCAGCTGGAAGTCAACAAAAGGTGAAAGACAGACAAAATCAACAGCAACGGAAAGTCTTGCCTACCTAAACATAAGGCAGAAATCCATGTAGTGTTAAGGGATCTGCTTTTCTGTGTGAACTGGCATCCCTTGGAAAAATTCTCTCTTGTATAGTCTTTGCATTGGGTCAAGATCTAGGCTGCAAGGAATGAAAGAGCCCAGAGTGTAGTGCTCACCAGGGAGGGAAATGAATGTTTGTTTTTTTGCCCTCTTGATCTACAATTTGTTTTTTAAATATAAAATATGTAGTGTGGACTAAGGAACCACTGCAGAGGATTTTACTCAAGAATAGGAGATTAAAAAGCAGCTCTTTCCTATTTATTCAGCCTCTTTGATAATTTTGATAGTCTAGACAAATCACATGAAATACATTAGTACATACAGTGCTATTGTTTTTTGTTTTGTTTTTTTTAATCTTCAAAAGAATTCTTTAAAAATATTTGTCCACAGAAGAAAAAAAAAATGAAGTAAAATAAATTCAAAATAAAATTCAAAAAGTATTCTTAATGAGTGTTTCACGCTCTTGCACTGTCAGGCAATACACGAGGACACTGGTGGACCTTTCATGTTCAGCTTTAGGTTTATTTTATTTGTCCTCATAACTGAATTTTATCGGTAGGTTAATTTGAAGTGAATGGTTTCACAGTGGCGTTGGTGCTTAACTTTTCCACTTTAAACTTACACCACAGACTCTGAACAGATGAAACACGTCAGTTTGAACTACAAATGGAGAGAAAAACTCGCAGTTCTTTGTTTACTTGTTTTTAAACACATTTTCATAGTCGACTTTTCTTTAACAAGCTATGTTGTCGCTTCTCTACTCCAGAAATAGCAAATAAAAAATCTATGAAAATATGTAACATTCACTTTCTGACCTGATATGTAGCCCTGTTGCTAGTTTCTGTTTCTTTTACATGAATGCATGTGATTGGATAAACTGTAGAACAGCACTGCTACAGAAGTACTAGCACTTGTTTATACGTTAATCGACTTTGCTATAGACGTTTTTTTTTCCCCTCAAGTGCTTGGTTTGATCCATTGAAATATTTTGGGTCTGCCTCCGGACCACGGTCTGCCAGTTGACAACCCCTGGACCAACCCATTTAACTTCCATCTTTGGGTGTACATTATTAGAGATCCAGCAGCATACAAATTGGCCCATTCTCACTTAACCAGGACCTGAAGGTCTCAGGGCTGGCTTTACGACTCCTAATGGCTTTAATGACTCGTTGGCTCCTTGGCTGAAAATGTCAAATACCGTAATAAATTATGGGATCCCTCTTATCAGATCCACTTGTTTGGTTTTGACCTCTTGCAGTGCAGATGGTTCCTGCTTTGGGCCTTAAAAGCAGGCCCAGTTACAGACAAACATTTACCAAAGGAAGTCATAAAGACCAGAGCTGGAGCGCATTGCAGGCTGTGGCGCGTCTGACGCAACAGTAAATCAGGACGCTTCAAACCCCTGGGAGAGCGGCACCGGTTGAAAAGTTCACGCTGAGAATCTCCTTCTTCTAAACACGGCGAATGCAAACAGTTTCGTCTGATTAATTGAAGTCCCATGGGGATTTTGGTGGCCAAGCAGAGCACCAACCTCTCAAGGAGCTTCAAAGTCTGTGCACGACTTTTAGTTTGAAAGCCTAATTGATCAATCACCGCCATGTGTTCCTAGTTGTCTGGAGAGCACGCAATTGAGAGACTGCAGGGGTAGGTCTGCGTGGGATACAGGACCAAAGGGAGGTTGCGACGACGCACGGCTGGGGCACTGATATTAGAGGGAGGCCAGGCTTTTAGGCTTTGCGTTAACTACATTTTTCAACCACCATTGCTGAAATGGTCAGCCTTCGATCAGCGTGCGGCGTGGCAGATTTTATCTCCTATTTTGTTGTTGGCCTGGCATCGATCAGTATTTGAGAAAGTTGATACCCTGAAGATCAGATGGGAAGTAAACATCATATAAGTGGATGTTTGTCTCCTAATGGCTCTGAACAGGGGGAAATTGTTCAGGGAGGCTGATCCTAGATCAGGAGAAGCTCAAAGAGCAATAAGAAGACCACGGAGTGATTGATGAACACAGCTCTCTTAGCCGCATGCATTAACTCTCTCTAAACGCATCAGCCGCTTTTATTGATATTTTCATCTGTCATCTCATTCCTTTTCCTTTCAGCTCCACCTACATCAACCAGCCATCGTCCATGTGGTCGTTTTTTACACCCAGCCACAAGTCTCAATCAAAAGGAGTTGCTCAGACTTTGGGAATGTTAGTGTCAGGCAGCCTCCATTGCATTAAATGCCAGTTGAGAGGAAGGTAGGAGAAGGCATTGCTATTGATTTATTGAGACATAATACACATTAAGAATCCAAAAGAGAGATGTTATGCTCTCGCAACGTGCCGTAATGATGTGTTAGCCATTAAAGGAATCCTAACACATGTTTTTATGGCAAGATGATTAAATTTAGACAGCATCAGTTGCATCAGAAAGGTTGGGCACACCCAACTTTTTCATCAGCTTTTCTGTCTTAAGCATCCCACGACAAATTGGCAAAGGGTTAATCACACTGCAAGGCAAACACTTTTCTAAACAAAAGAATGGCCTGAGCATGAGAGCGGGAAGTGCAGCACCCCAGTACTAACAAAAGTATTCTTTTGTACACAGCGCCAGGGTAATAGAGAGAGCTCTCTGCTGAAATGGGATGAAGTGTTCTTTTCTAAAAGTAGATAATCCTGGCCACTACAGCCAGGTTCTCCTTATATTTTATTTAGGCTCTTTCGGTGCACTGGATGCTTGGCGAGGGAGAGTCAAGCAGGCTGTCAGCATTCGCGCAATGTGTGGGTTTCAAGAGTGCCAACGATGGAAGGAGAAGAAAGTGACATGTTGGAGGGAACAGGAGGGAAAAGAAATAATAAAAAAAAAAGTACATGCACTGCAAAGAGGGATTGATCTCTGGGCAGCAGCGATAAGGGAGGGAGGCGTTTGGAGAAGCCTTGCGTGGCGGCAGCTGGAGTTTGGCCCCTCCACAGCCCTCTGACAGTAATTCCACACCCAGATTAGCTGTCATCTGATGCCAAGCCTTACTCCAAGCCCCCCTTCCCTCCTTCTTTGCTCCTTACCCCCCTCTTGCCCCTGCCCCCTGTCTCTTTCAAAGACCCCAAGCTGCAGAGCTGTGTGCTGTTCTTATAAACATAGACTTAAGCCTATAGTCTAAAGAGGGCCATGGTGCTAGCCTGTTCTGTTTTGGCACCATTGCTTTTGTAAGGTCTTTCCGAGGACAAAAGAGTGGAGGTGCTTTGTGTCTGGGTTTCTGTGCAGTGTTCGTAATGAACCATGAAGTGTATTTTCACCCATTTTTGGACCTTTTTGTATATGAAATTCTGCTAAGCACTCCTGTCCAAAACTCAGCCAGCGTTTTCCACGTACCTTTCTAAATCTAATTTGATAAGAGTCGTCTTATTTTAATTAGCACTCCAAGACTCTAGGAATATGTGTATTGCATATCTTGACAGGCCTTTTTGTACCCTTGAAGTCCAAGTGCAACACTATGGAGCAGGTGTGTCAGTTGCGCTGATAACAAACCATTTGAGATCTCTCTACCGGAGCCGTCACATCTCATTCACATAAAGCTCACAAGGCAGAAGAAATAGGAATGCTTCCTCCAAAGAGAACACGACTCATCACTTTTCCCGGCTGCGAAACAGTGTTAAAAATATAATACATGCCTTGAGCTAAGAATAGGACTGGGATATGGAGCAGATCTGCATCTACATGCGCAGTCATCTTTGGGCAATTTGACCGGGGTGTGCCAAGAGCCGTAGGTTCAAGCGAAGCTGCAGCAGTCCTCGGGATTTAGCCAGCTCATGCCACCATGCAGGTGCTCAATTTGTATCTAAATTGCCCCGGCCGACAAACTCATTTCAGCCAAGCTGGGCGAGAGCCAGACCTTGTGAAAGCGCTTAATGAAGCCGCTCTCACTCTGTGAACCCCTGTCAATCTCTGCATGTCCCATGCTGCTTGGTCATTCCAGTCAGTCCCTCTTCAGCTCTACTGGCCCACATTATCCTCACCCGACTCCCCTCCCCACACCACCCCTAGTCACAGGGTGCAATGAGAATATCTCCTGCGTGAGTGACATGTGCCATCAGCTATTTGCACCAGCTTGATGAGATCATTTTGGCACTCTTAAAAGTCTAGTTCAAGGGCTAGTGGTGTTAAATGGAACATATGGATTTGCTTCAGCTGGAACCTCCATTCATGTCCTTTTTGTTTTTTTGCCCTGATCTCAATCAGTCATTTAATATTAAGCACGTGCCATTACCAAATGTTGATCGAATATTTGTGTTTTCGTAGATATATATACAATAGCCACTTCAAGTTACCAGTTCAATAAGTAAGATTCACTGGGCTGCGAATTACTATAAAATCACTTTAGTCATTCTGAACTAATGTTTGTTATTTTTGCACTGCCTTTCGGAAACTCTTTTATTGTATCTTGAATACTCATATAATAATATTTCAAGTTGCTCCAACAAGCACAAAGTTCTCCTTTGCCTTGAATTTGAATTTGATGTTAATGACCTCGCATTCCAATTTTACGTTTGGCTAGGCTTCAGATTTGAATTGGGACCTCTCTGTCGTCTTTAAATTCACTTGTCTGTCACAAAAATGTAATAGCATTGTGTTTATTGCCTGTGTTTATCTGCAGGTTCGTACATGGAGAGTACACAGTGGAGGTAGCAATCAACGACTACCTCGACATCTACTGCCCGCACTACGAGGTACCACTGCCACCGGAGCGCATGGAGCGCTATGTCCTTTACATGGTTAGCTACGACAGCTACATCACCTGCAACCACCTTATCAAGGGCTTCAAGCGCTGGGAGTGCAATCGGCCCCTGAGCCCCAACGGGCCGCTTAAGTTCTCTGAGAAGTTTCAACTCTTCACGCCCTTCTCCTTGGGCTTTGAGTTCCGCCCAGGACACGAGTACTACTACATCTGTGAGTAACTTGCTCCATCCCCCTACTCTCCACACAGAATCCCTCATGTCTACTGTTGCCCTCTGACCAGGTGTCCCTATTGCTCCAGGGGCTAATCATCTGCTTAATTGATGGCTCTCGAGTTACAGGAACTAGGGTACATAGGGCAGCAGGAAGGCCTGCTATTGGGTGTGCAGGTTTCACAATGTCCAGTAATCAATAACATGTGTCACTAAGATCCATAAATTTGTCTGTTATGGTGGCAGCTGTCTGTGGCTGCTGTCTCTAAAAATAAATGGCAGAAAAACTAAACTAATTTGGTATTTGTAATTGATGAGCAGTGAGCATAAGTGAGCATTGAATTTCCAAGATTTTGGAGATTTTTGTTACTTGTAAATATTTGTTAAATGTAATTAGCAGTTCTTAATCATCAGTCAGATTTGACATGTTAATCTTGTAAAGGTAAGTTGTCAGTTTTAGGTGGAGGAGCAAGATGATTATTACACTTTATAAATAGTTACAAAAAAGGTATTTTCAGTGATTTTTCTAGGACAGTAAAACATAGACAATCCTTGAGTTGCTCTTTTCTCTGTAATTCTTCTGTTATGATTTGCCTGCTGCTCATTTCTGAAGGACGATTTGATCCTGTTTTATGAAGCGCAAGGGAGTGAGGCACACAAACGGCAGGGGTTTAATTAATAGGCTTTGCTCTGTAGTTTTATTTGGCTTGCATGTCACTGTCCCCCTCCCAGGGCTCTGAACCAGCTACCGTTTTATGTCATCGAACCATCATCTGCAGCCCTCACCTTCACTCACATTGCTGCCATAATGCATCTTCTGTTGAATGCGCTTATTCAAACTGTATACAAGATGAATGAAGGCAAGCTGGAGCAAAGCATTCATCTAAACCTTCTGAGCATCCCTTGGTCGAAGTTTGCTTGACCTTCCTTTTCTTTTTTTGCTCTGGGTGCATCCCGAGCTGTCCCCTTGATGAAAATGTCAATTTGTCAAATGCTCCATACGCTATTAGCCCAGCACTTAACCGTGCAGGGCGAGATCAGCGCAAAACCAGTTACGGACGCCGCCAAGCGGAACACTCTCCAAATTATGCTGATTGGTCAAATCATATTTAGCATGGGGAAACCTGATGGGGGTAATTGCGTCCTCGACAGCCCAGGGCGGCGGTCATTACCATTTTTCGGACAGGAACAGCTAAAAGCCATTAACCTCAGGGATGGGGGGGTTGGCTCTGGACAGTGCTTGGGCCATCAGTGCTGACGTCTCGTCCTTTGGACGCCCACGCCCACCGGGCCAAGGTCACAGCGACCGCACCCCTCCGCCTGCCTGCGGGACGCTCGGTCCGTCCTCCATCCACCTCTCTGCCGGTGCGTGACGGGTGGGGAATTTGCCAGGGTGCATTTGTCCCTGTTTTGCTAATGGCTCAGCGAAAGGTGTCCTTTGGCCTGATAAAAAGGTCTCCCGCTGGGCCTAGGCAAAAGGGAAAGGCTCAGGGCAGCACGCCGGATGCATTAATGAGGCAATTTCAGCTCTTTTTATTTTTTCCCCCCTCACTCTCATTTTCCCTGTTGCACTTGCACTTTTTTCCTGACTGTGTGTGTTTGTGTGTTTTTGTTACAACCTGAGAGGATTTTAGAGAAAAGTTCACGGATAAAGAGAAAAAACAAAAAACCTGAACTTGGCTTTTCATCTTAAATGAATACAGCTCATTAACTGATTCCTCCTCTCAGCCCTGGCTGTCCCATGTTGTAAAAGAGCCACCGCTTGGCCAGTGTGTTCTGCACAAAGGTGAGGCTCTGTGCTACAGAGCGGAGCCCTCCAGTACTGCCAGGATGGGCCTCTGAGGACCTGTGGCTCCACAGCACACAATGAAAATAATGCATTATGTGTTAGGACACTTGATCCTAAAAGCAGAACCGTACAAATGGCTCATTTGAGGACTAAAAGCACATTTGTTATAATCACTGGTTATGTAGTCATTTGTGAATGTTCGCTGCCATCTGTTGTCCTTAATAACGGAAAGACTTGGAAATGCTCATTCTCTAACGCACAACTAACGCTCCTCAAATGCAGGAGATCAACGTAGCAATGGGACCTGCAGGATGAGCTTCTTTACAAAATTTGTAAACCATTTATATTTTACCAAGTACATATAAGACATAGTAGGTCCCAATACTAGTGATGCACCCAAATGTCCCAATACTAGTGATGCTGTTTTTCCCTTTTTCTACATAAAATATAAACTATAATATACAATATGTAAAATAGCAAAACATTCACCCAAGCACCTCATCTTCAGAGGCTATGCTGCCTAGTGCAGATGTTCTGTAGTGTGTATATGAGAGTTCATGCTCTATATCTCTGGAGGCTTGAGGCCAGTGCAAGAGCCCTACAGGGCACCATGCAGCCCCTTCAGGCCCACCTCAAGTCTGCAAGCCTGTCCATCTTACCACATATGGTCCATATTTCACTGCTTATTATCTTCTCAATGATGGAAAGATATTTTAGCTAAGGGAAAAAGCAATGGGCGTCGCAAAAATGTCGACCCCCCTTCCCACTAACCAGCGGGGCGTCTAGAAACTTATTCCCCTCCACAGGACGTTGTCAGTCCTGCAAAGAGGCGAGGCGGGAGATGGAGAGGTCGAACGACAAAGAAGGAAAGAAAGAATGGAGGGTTCAAAGTTTGCATTCAGGCCTGGGTGATTCTTCTCCATGTCCTGAGCTGTTTTTAATGCTCCCCGCCCCGCCGCTCGATCCTAGGCAGGCCATTGTCCCAGACAGCAGCCTGGGCAGGGAAGCACTTATGCTAGCTATTCAACAGGGCTCTCTGCCCTCCTCCCCTCAGAGAAGTGTTTGGCTACTACCAGTATTGTAGCTGTCATGGCCCCTGGGGTTATGGGGCAAAAGGGGGCTACCAAAGAGGAATGGGTCGTGGAGGGGGAAAGGGGGCTTAGCTTGGTTATCCTCAAACAAAAGAGTGTGTCCATCACCCCAGGACTGACCCCACCGCACCCAGCCCCAGTGGCTGAGAAAACGAATGGCAACTGTGGCAGCTTCACAGGACTGTCTGTATACAGCTAAGATTTACATATGAGCAAAACATACTGCATACTGCTGCTTGTTACAGGATAATGCATCCTATAATCATCACTCTTTTATGCTTTTTTTCCATCATAAGTGTTTTTTGATTAAGTTGTGTGTTACAGAATTCAGAATTACTCTCTCGGTGGCTCTTAAATAGCATCTTTTTGAAGCATGCAAACTAAGACTAAAAAAAAACAGCCTTCATATGGCGGGATTAGTTTTGACACAATGTTACAACTAAGCCTCCTAAAGTCAACAATGAGAGAAGTCTTTAGGCCTCCATATAAATTCAAAAGAGATTTTTTTTCCAGGCTTTTATGCACAGATTGATCTAAAATGTACTATAGATGTCTAGTAAAGAAATAAAATATATTTCAATTTTATAATGTTAATATTTGCTCTTCTACTTTGTGATAAAAACTTAAACCATATTTAACATAGCTTCTTTTCAGCAATCACTTTAATTTTGATGCGTATATTTTTACTTAGGTACTTAGGTTGGAAAGCTTGTCTACATCATCAATAAACAGGGAAATGAATAGAATCAGCTGTGATTTTTCAGCAACTGTTACAACCAGCCCCACTGTCTATTACAATTATACTAAAAATGTTTTCAGTTGAATTGTTTAGAAATGGTAGATGCTGGAAACAAAGTTTACATTTGTAGCAGAGATGTGTAAGTTGCTTGTATAAAATATTACTAATCTTGCTCAGATACTTTAAAATGAATATACGAAAAACGTAGTATATATGTTAGCTTGTGCTGTATGTATGGTTCTTTAAGAAACCTAATTTGTAAATGTTTGTAAATGTAATGGGGTCACTTCACAAAGCAGGATTTCTTAGTTAGCTGGGTAACTTAAGCTCAAATTCAAGCCTGTCCAGTAGTAGGTGAGGGATATTTCGTATTCGTATCTTAAGCGGTAGCTTAAGATATCCTGCTAACAGAGAACTCTTGCTTTGTGAAATACCTACAGTTCATAGTTCTCAAACACACACACACACACATACACACACATATACACGGACACACACACACACACGCATTTGAACCCTCAAAATTTTCAGATACCCTGTCGCCTTATCCACACACCCATGCACAAGTAATGGCTGGTGCTCAGTTGGAGTTTGCAGCTTGGGGTTATAAGGTCCAGCACCAAGGGCCGTCAAGCAGCTGTGATCAGCCGTCACTTTGAACTGCTCTTGAGAAATCGGCTTATCACACTGAGATTTCACTCAACATATTTTTCTAAGCATTCACATACTTAGCATGCGATAGAGCTCTTGTTTAAATGGACCGTTCTCATTTACAATCACGAAAGCATACATGAGCGAACGCAAATTACAGTATAGTCCAATAATGACCAGCTTTGATTTCTGCCCATTAATCTAGGGTTGTAAATCTAGGCTTGTTTTTATTTTTTTCCCACTCTGTATTTTCTTACAGTATAAGGAACCCCACTGCCAATTTTTATGTCCATTCACTTGAGAACACCTGTTAGAGCAAAATATAGCTGCAAGAGCCTTTTAGTGTGAAACCCTTGAGGACGGCAAGAACGAAGGAATTTTTATGGATCTGAATAATAGAATAAGAACTGTGTCGTGGCAGCTGTGAGTAGTCTTCCATTTGTATTCTTAAAAAATTTGTCCTTGGTCAAAAACACATTACCAAGCTTTAGAAGAGGAGGGAGAAAAAAGGCTTCATTCAGCTCGCTCTTCAGTTTGTGTCTGCCACTGATGTTATCGTTGAAGGTGCATAGAGCACGAGTATTTTTCTCAAAGCCATATGGTGTGTGTGTCTGAGATAGAAAGTGTGTGTGCAGCCACATGGGTCGCCAGACGAGTGGTGATGATTTGTTCTTTACACTTGAGTCACAAAGCAGGCGGCTTGATGGTTAACATGATGAAGTCAGTTTGCTCGGAGCGAAAAGCATTTTTGAGACCAGGGCAGCTTTTGCTGTTTTGGCTTGCTGTGTTTTATTAAGATTTCAGCCTTGTTGGTTAAACTTGTGTAAATAGTATTGTCAACCAGGGATGTGCTCAGTTAGCCGTTCAAAGTGTCAGTATTCAAATACTGAAATTATTGTATTTGTTACATTCCATGGACGACGGAGAAAATAAACAGACAACATTTTAATGAAACATTGATTTTACTTTTTAACAGGGCTGTAAAATTGGCAAGTTTACTGGTATTTATGAGGAAGTAAGTGTATTATATTCCAATCATACTGTTACACATTCCTATGCGTTATTATAGTGAGCGCATTGTCGAGGACGCATTGTCAAGGATGCATTGTTAAGGAAGTGACTAAGAAGGCAGAAATAGCCTAGTGCGGCCGGCTCTGCCGTGGTTGTATTGCTAACTGAAAGGGGAAATACTCTAGCTGATGTTAGCTACGTCCAGAAACTGTCTCTGACAAACTAACAATGTTGGCACATTGTCCACTGAGGAGAAAAGACTTTGTGTAGGAGACAGCGAGCCTCTATGAGCATCCAGTGTTGCAGTTAGCTCTGTTAGCTCATCTGAAGAGGCAGCCTCCGTTACTGATCCAACGTTAAAACCTACTGGTGTCCCATAGCTATTCTTAAATAATCAAACATGTTTTCAAGTGTATTCCTCGGTGTGCAGCTAAATTTTTGAGCAACACCGGTGCTGTCACCTAAAAAGGTAAGCCTACAGCCCTGCATTAACGTTGGCTGAAGTCCTTAATCATCAGTTCACCCCTATGGATACTTAAATATCAAAATTCGTCAGAATGCACATCCCAGTTGTTGACGTATTTCTTCAGAATACATGTTTTATTGTATATGTGTTTCATTATTTGTTTTTATTTTCATATTGGGCCAGATAGCCTTGGAAAATAATAAACCTTTAAACTGGGTATGGGGGTGGGGTGAGAGGGTTGGGCTTCTTTTCTTTTGCTTATTATTTGACAGAGATTACATTTCAACTCACATGCTATCGCTGTGATTTGTCCTGCATTTCCTTCAGAATTAGGAGCCCCCTAAAATTACCAGAAATAATTATTATCTCTAAAATTATGAAGTACATCTGCTGATGCTTTTAGGAACATTACTGATGGTATGTCCACAAGCATTAGCTGATGTGCTTATGTGCCTATGATGTACAAAAGATACTACTACTATTACTGCTACAACTAAAAGTAAGTAGCTGTAACAGTAGTAAGCAACATAGGCAACATTTTTTTTCTTCCTGTCATTTTAAGACAGTTCCTATTTTTGAAGTTGACATGGGAGCAATCACAGCGATAGTGTGTGACTCAAAGCTCAAATTTCAAAAAAAAAATAAAAAATACAGTCATATGCAAAAGTTTGAACCCCATCGGTCAAATTACGTGTTTGTGTAAATAAGTTAACGCATCCTTTACAGGGATCACATTTAAATCAGATTTTAGTGCACACTTTTTATTTATCAGCTGATAAATACTGGAAAAAAAGAAAACAGAAAAATTGCCGTAACTTTTCCGCATTTTATGTTTTTTTGGTTTGTTTGTTTTTTTTTTGTCCACTATGTTCAATTCAGAAAACAAACAGTAATTGTGCATTAAAATGTGCAGATGTGTGTTCTCTGTAGGGGATGTGTTAATTTATTTTCACTTAGAAAATCAACAAAACAAATTTGACCAGAGGTGCCCACACTTTTGCATACAAGTGTATGTTGTTGTAATAGATAGTCAGTATATGAGTTTCCCAGTCTTCTCGTAAATTTTTGTCTGAGCTTGATTTCTCAGTCTGTGAAGCCATTTGTTTAAAAGGTAAACGAAGTCTTTGTCTCTCTGTGTCTCCACAGCCTCTCCACACCCAAACCTTGCTGGGAAGCCTTGCTTGAAGTTAAGAGTTTATGTCAAACCCACAAGTGAGTATGTCCATGAACCCAGAACACCTTAGCGCCTATTGAACATTTTATGCCTATTGCTGTTATTTATGCTCAAAGCCTGGTGACGTGAGCACACTGGTACCAACAGTTCTGCAGTCCTGCATTGAAATCTTCTCATGTTTTCAACCCAGCAAGAGATCTTGCAGAGTTTCTACTACAGTCTTGCAGCAGGAGCACCTGTATTATCCTGTCTGGTGGACAAAATCCACAGCATTAACTTGATTTAAGGTTGAGCCTTGTTCCCAGGCTGTGAATGAACAACACAGTTCTCCATCCAGACCTCCACACATCACTTGATAGTTTATAGCCTGACCTCTTAGGACCACAGTGGTAACACCGGAGAGATAATGGTGGCCCCCTCAGGGCACATTCTGTAGGAAGTTATTCATCTGGATAACAATCCAGAAAAACATCTGACCTTCTGCTAATCATCTCTGAGGAGCACAGAGGGCCTACCAGCCAGGCATTTGCTCGTCCATCTTCCAGCACAGCTTGCACTTTAAACAAAAAAAGAGCTTGGTTTGTTTAACCCTGAGTCTTAGCTAGACTCTCTATGAGGCCACGCTAGCTAACCTTCCCCTCCTCTCTAAGGCATCTGGCACGCACTGCTACGTGTCAACGTCCGAAAAAAGCACAGGCTAATCCAGGTTCCAGTAAACAGCGGCCTTTAGCCTTTAGCGTTTAAACCTGGCCAACGTCAACGAGAGCTGAAACGAGACACAGGAGTCGGCTATAACGCTACAGGTATTTGTACAAGGCCGAGAGGAATGCCATTAGGTGCCATGGAGCGTTAAGTGGAGTTTGTCAATATTTGCCATGGTGTCATTTGAAAGAGAGGCATTTTCCAGAGTCGTGCCTTTTCAGAGCATGTTATGAATTTGGAAGAGAATCAGCCGCTCTGGGCGCCCATTAGCCCTGATGTAATTGTTAGCAAACAGACTAGCTCTCAGATCATCAGTTCCAGTGAGCAGTTAAGACAATTACATGCAAATTTGAAATGATGACACTTTTTTTTCCCCCTTCTCACACTCTTGTTTGTTCATGAGAATGTCTGCTGAGGTAACGTACAGTGGCCTTCAAAACGACTTCATTTCACAACTTCGAAAACAATACAAAAAAACGAGTGTTTTGCTAATCTTGTTTTGGTTGACGAGGGAAACAATCGCGAGAATTGTTGGGGTTAGGCCTAGTAAAATGATAAACAATTCCAGTTCTCCCTGCCAGCAGACTCTGGTAACACAGGGCTATAACCATATCCAGCACAGGCTACACATTGCAGAGCTAGCGGACAACTTCATGCCCTGTAAATGCACCATTATGTGGTTTGCTTTTTATTTTATTATTATTATTTTTTTTTACATCGAGGTGTTGTTAACTGCAGTACAACCTCATTCCCAATCAATAAGTTTGTGATTGATTTAACAAAGCTGTAACTGTTGCAATATTTAGGGCATTCAATGCAATTGCATTGAGGGATGTATTGAACCTCTTTGCTGCCGCCAGAACTTCAAAACAGAAGTGTAACAGTATTTGTATATTTGCGTACAAAAGGTTACAAACAAAAAAAACATAGGGAGTAATATGGGAATTGGCCAGTATCCAATATTTGTCATGTATGTATCTACTGATATCAATACCAATACATAATCGATTATTAAGTATGCTAATTAGGACTACATTTATTTGGATTAGCATTTTGGAGAAATACCATTTATATATTCGTTGGGTTACAAATACAATAAGAATGAATAAAATACAGATGTTTTATCACGGAAGTTAAATGTTGTGGTCTTTCGGAGTACAGTAAATACTCATCAAATATCGTTTAGATCTAAACGTCAGTGGATTAGTTTTTTTTTGTTTGTTTTTTAGAAAATACCTAACTCATCATCATCATGCATCCCTGAAAATAATAAGTGAGTTGAATTTCTTTAATAATTAGATTTTTATATTATAATTATGATTTGTACCTGATGTATCAGCAGAATGATCTGGTATAGGTGCTGTTAAGCCAATGATTTGAGTCTGTAGTTAATCACATTACTATAAAACATATTACAGTCAATGCTGAAATTAATCGTGAGCAGATAATAGCCAGATTTTGCTGTAATGTCTGCAGTGTAAGTGCTGGGCTCCTGTGCCCCGTTAGGGCTTCGCGACCAGCAGCAGTTGGCGAGTTTCATACTTTATTCAGCGTTTGACTGAGTGTGAATTTGGCACACAGGCTTGAATTGTGTTTTCTTGGAGGGTGGGTCCTTGTGAAATGCCGTATTCATATGTTAGAGAGGAAGCGTTAGAAGAATGGCTGCCTGTCGCTGAAATGCTTTCTAATACAAAGCGACCCGTCTGGCCTGCCCGCCAGCTCAGCTCCGACCATTACCATAATTCCTTGTGCTAAGTCTGCTATGCCTCTGTTTATTTTCACGCGCTCTGCCAGAGCACGGTCCTAATCTTATTTCGGAGCGGGGTGGTAATCTCAACCCTGCACGTATGCAAAGCAAATATATTTAAAAATATTTTTCAAAATATATTTTGCTGTATTTTTGAGTGTAAAGAGTACACATTTATGTGTGTGTTTTTATGCAATTATAGTAGCCATTAAAGGTTAAAAAGTGCATTTTCACAGTATGGTTGAGCATTATGATGATATTTGTTGTTATGATGAACATGTCATATTACTTAAAACGTTTTTCTGAGCATATTGTGGAACACTAATTAACTGCATGCTTCATTACAGTGAGGGCATAATTAGTCCTGTTTAACTGGATTTAGTGTAGTGCAGTTTGTGAAACACTGAATAAATCATTGCATTTGATGGTTTTGAAGGTACAAAAACTACTTTTTTTGTCTGTTCCCAAATATCAAAATTCAGGAAAACAAAATGTCGTGATACGTCATGAATCTTGAAAATATCTTCAAGTATCATGTTATATTTTTGCCATTTTGACCCCATCTACTTTACTTTTCCTTCATAACCTACATGTACTTTTATTTAGTTATATTTACCTACAAGGTTAGTAAAAAAGTTTGGA
>JAILXH010144316.1:8619-22220 GCA_023558415.1 Piaractus mesopotamicus
AGGTGTACCACTGCTAATGTGTGTTATGTGCAATACTCCATATCTGATTGACTTCCAGTGTCCATACGGATGAAAGGCCTTTGATTGGGTCGTGTGTGAACGAGGTAATGCTAAAAGGGAGGAGGACAGCTGAGTGCCAGAGAGTTATGCTGAATGGAAAAAAACGGAGGACCTGATGCTCGGTATCATCCGAGTTGTGTGTCGAGGGCTAAGCTGATCATTATGCGTTTTTGAGCAAATTTGAAGGGTTCAAATGTTTAACACTTGAGGGACTGTTGAAAAAGGACACAAACACTTATCCTCTAGTGTAAATAACGCAGATGCAGAGACTTTCCACACTTTTGCACACTACAGATTTAAAACATCCAGACACAAATGTTCAGACCCATCAGCAGAACCTGGAATTTGGCCCAAACAAAGAGCTGAACATGACATTTGCAAATATCAGATTTAATGGGCAAACCCTAACCCCCTCCCCCCAACCACCACCCTCACCCCCCACCCCAAACACACTTCTATTATATCAGATATTTTAACATCAACATAGCAAAGAGACATTAAGAACCATTCGTCTGTAGATTTTTGAAAAAATGCACATGAACACTCACAACTGAGACAGGCAATCTGTCTTGGCTGAGTGAGATTTTAGCATGAATTTTGCACATTTGTATGTATTATTTATTTATCCCCCCCCCCCACTGTCTTCAGCTTTATAGGGCTTAAAGCTGCCTACCAGCTTTTGTCTTATTAGTTGCTACTCAGCAAAAAAGTTCCCCAAAATTGTGTACTTGCATTTTAAAACATCATTACAAGAAAATGCTAGTATATTCAGCTAAAAAAGGGATGCTTGTTCCATCTCCAGCAAGAAGAATTGGCTCAGGGCTCCACTATACTATTGTGTAGCTGGACAAAAACGTAGCTGGGCTGCTTTAAAAGGGATTGATTTTAAATCAATCCACATGAGCCATGAGATGAAGACTAATGCACTACAACATAAAAAGGAACTGAGAAATTGTCTGAACCCAAAGTGCAACAACATATTAGCATTTTAAATGACAGGTCTTGTAAACGAAACTTAAATACCCTAGATGAATGAGGCACTGTCCACTAAACCACAAGTGTAACATACATACATGACACATCTGATGATTGTGCAACAGAAAAAGAGGTCATGTTTCCTGCAGAGAAACACTGTGTGCACATGTTATGTTGCCAGATTACACAGATGCCCCTCAGTGCAGGGAGATCACACACAATATCTTAAGGCAACTGCTACAGAAAGACTACTGCAGGACAGGGCAGTGTCTGCCTGAGAAGTGCTTCACACACAGACACACACACAAAGCTGACACTTCAACAGAACCAGTACTATCTCTATCTACAGACCTGCATCACAATTCTATTTGACATTTGCATCTCAGCATGATCTGTTGTGCTTCTTTTATTAACATAATGATTTATATTTGAACACGAACCCATACGTTTCTTTCGCTGTATTAATTATGCATCGATATGTAATTTCTGGGCCGATAACGACAACCGACATTAACACCTTGCTGTGGTCTATACATAAACCAATAACTGATGCTATTACTTTTTTGCATTTTAAAACAAGTTCCCACTATAATCCACATATGTGAAGTAGTGAGTGTTAGGTTGAAACTCTAATGATGCTTATACCTCATATGCGAGCAAACATTGGCATGGTGATAGCGTTACTGGCGAAAACGGATCATTATTAGAGGAGAGTTTTAGCAGTGAAGATTGTTTATTTAAGTTGGAAAATGTCAGAAAAATGCTCTGTACTTTATTTTTTTGTTGTATAATACTGGGTTTGTCTGCACTGCAACCACTGGCATCTATGGCTGCCCAAACAATGAACATCCAGTTTATTTCCCCCCGTAATCGATGGCAAAATTTTGGAAAACTGAACTCTTGGTAGAACATTCCACAGCACCACTGGAAACAATGGAAAATCCAGTTTGCCAATACTCATTTACTTATAAATGCAGCATAAATATGGGTCACTGAATAATTGTACTAGGGCTGGTTCAGTCACATGAAAAAATAGACCCAACATGTAAATACGGGAGACGTTAGGAAGGGCTATTTCCCACATAATATGCTGTTTGGGTCAGCCCCAGGTTTTACATAACCATGACTACTTAAAAAGACTTTTAACACACAAACGCACATGAATGTAATGTTATAAGTTATGCCCAGGGGTTCTTACTGTTACAGCAGTGACGATCCTGCCTAGATGGGACACTAAACCTTCAGTCTTCCATGTGTGGAGCTGTGCTATTATCCACTATGCAACCTGTGTGAGTCTCAGGACAGTGGAAATGTCCACAACTAGTGACTATACGTTCGTCAGTGTGTGTGTGCGAGCAAGTTATCGGTTGTATTTATTGACTGAAATTCCATTATCAGATTACTAATAATAGTTATATCTTCCTCTTTATTGGTCAATAATATATCAGCCTTTGATATATTGTACATACTTATTTTATTATTATTTATAACCGCCCCTTGTCTGTAGTCATATATGACCAAATATACACTCTGAGATATGGTACAAATGCAGCACGGCTTTGATCGTTCATCTTCAACATGATATGATAACAGAAAAATGGAGGGGTTTCGGGTTAGAGTCTGTCCCTCTATTTCTGACACCAGTGCTGTTGGGTTCGTGACTAAAGCTTACAGTCCTGTGCTTTTGCTCCAAGTGGTCTTAACAGTGCTGCCATTTGGAAGGCTAACACTTCAGCTAATAAAACAATACAAAAGACAAAGCCCTTTAAAATGCTACATAAGCATCACTTAACAAATGGAGTATTTCTAATCAAAATGTGCATAAACCAATAGTACAGAGGGCAGATTACCATGTTGTTTTGTCTTTTGGTTCAGTTTTCTTGGAGTCACTGGTTGAGGATCATAAAAGCTATTGATTGACTATAGCCTAATTAAAATAAGTTTCAAGTGAGTGATATGGGCACAATACACAATATATAGACTGTGTTTGAGATCCAACACCACACTCGGTAACTTTGTCTAAACACTCAAACGCATCTCAATTTGATCACGAGTTAAGGCTGTGTCAGATTTTACATTAAGGGTTCTCAATACTGATGCTACACAAATACAACTCTATATAGCTATTTAAAACCACCATAAAGTAAAAATACATGTCCCTGTGGCAAACATTTGGCAAAACAGAACTGAGTATTTGCTCAAAAAGACAGCAATAAAAAAAAAATATATTTACAGAATCGTTGCACAATCTATAAGACCGTAAATAGGACAAATACATCTAATAGGTGTGTTTCTTTTTAAACACCTGGAAGACCTGCTTATAAATTATGCTTCACCTTTCCCTCTCAGCGGTTCTTATCTGCTTTGGAGCCCAGAAAAAAACAAAAGCCCTATGCCTCTACTGAAGAGATTCTGTCATTTAGACAGTGTTAATACTCCTTTTTATACAGCAACAGGACCTGACAGAGACCACAAGCAATACTCACGTCCTAAGAGCCGGCAAAGGCCTTGCCTCAGTCGTTCCCTAAGCTTTCCGACCAAGAGGCGCAATGGCAACGACAGCAGGCACGCGTTGGTGTGATATCTTAAACTCTTATAACTCTTAATTTATTCATTTTCTATATGATTAATCTTTGTGTTAAACTTTTTTTAGGTGCTGGTACTTCAGAACTTTTAATCCTGCTCATCTGAAATGGCACTGCGGATACAGAATGACATGACGACACAGGAAAGGAAATGCTGAATGGCAACTTTGGACACCCAGGTGCGGGTGCTGGGTGATTTGGGGGGGTCTATGGCGCATACAGGGTGGAAAAGGGTCAAAGGTAGGATGATGGTACTATTCTACACCCTGTATTACCTCTGCCATGGGCATTACTGCAGGCAGGGGGGGCTCTGTGGTTCCTCTGAGATCCCTGATGCTGTTTTTATTTATGTCTCCAGTGCTGTTTTTATTTACATCGTTGTCTGTATTTTTGTCTATGCTTTCCTCATGTCTGTCTTCTGGCTCCAGAGGCCCATTTGACCTGGCAATCATGGGATTCTGGCTTTGGGTATTGCTGAGAACAGGAGAGATGTTTGTGCTGGGAGCACACCGGAGGAGATCGGTATTTCCAGGGCTTGAAACACTGCTGTTGGGGTTTGCAGCATTGCTGTTGTTCAGGCTGCTTTTTAGATTTGAGGTATCACTGAGGTCTGTTGAGGCGCTGATGATGATATCCGGAATACTGTTCTTTATGTTGTTCTTTATATTTGCATGTTGATCTTCCTCAGATGTTTGGGTGATCTCAGGCTGCTGGGTTGAAGCAGGGCCTGCGTCTCCGTTGGCCATGCCAGTGGGAGAGAATTTTGGCTGTGTTAGACAGGGCAACTGGATGCCCCTGATCAGACGGACTAGACCCTTTACCTTCTCTATTGATGCCTCCATTTCTCTCTGTCGGGCCAGAACACCATTTCTGCTCTCCATGCATATCTGTAGAGACAAGGAAACCAAGAACTTTAGACCTAAGTAATACATAGATAGATGGATAGCCAGATAGATTTACAGATGTCAGTTTGTCAGATTTCTGCCCTGGTAAAGCTGCTCAAGTCAACTGCAAGTGCTGTTATTGTGAAGTGAAAGCATCCTGGAACAACAGCAGCTTAACTGTGAAGCAGTAGGCTACATAATCTTACAGAACAGGACTGCAGAGCACTGAAAAAATTATCCTTGTTTGGAACACTCACTACTGAGTAACAACTTGCCTCTCAAAGCAAGGTCAATAGAAGAAGTCTCTGGTCAGGCGCAGGACAAGTAAATGAGTGCAAGAAAAACTCTTTACAAAACTCCTCAAAAAAAAATTTGAGTCAGAATGATGGCAGCAGTAAATTAATCAGAATTATTAGGCTAAAGGGTGGTGAAAAGGTGTTGCTGAGGAAAGTGTAAACCAGATCATCTGGAGCAATTACAGCTCAGTGTCAAAACTGTAAACACTCATACCGTATGTTTGCCCTGAGGTAGGCTAAACTTTATCTGGGTTACTGTATTTGCTAACACTTATTTTAATATCATATCTAACAATAAATAACATTACAGGACAATGTTAAGATCAGTGAGCTAGCTAGTTAAGTTTTTCTTATCTGCTAACAGTTAGCTTGATGAATTAATTAAAACAGGTTTACATTTGTGATTAAATATAACCTGTGCAAAGACAAATTAATATTATTATTAATTTATAATTGTATTCATAATTATAATTGAATTATAATAACCATGATTTCCAAAATCCTTTTGCTTTAAACTGGCCTGCATTCTAATTTTGTCAATTATCAAATTCATGTCTGCAATGAACATCTTGAAGATTGTTTTTGAATAATACAATGTACACTTCTATGTTCTTCTAAATTTTCCTTTGTGCTACTAAACATTTTAGGTTGTTAGCACAAGTACTACAAGGTGGGGTCTGACATGAACATGTAATGAGAATACACGTCTGGGGACAACCTGTTAAACTTTTGGTGGTGAACTGCAGTGAAATCCGAAGCTAACCGATGCCCCCTCTAAAACCCACCCCCAAATTCCTCTAGTCCATGCTCTCTTAATGTACAGAATACAATAAAAGCAAATCACTATCCTTAGCTAGCTTTTCTTGCAAGAAGTAATGTTCATTTTAACTGCATATAATGTGTTCGCCTCCGCACACGCAACACATATCTATATGCTTAATTTAGGTTTTTGGGGGTTAGCGATGCTAATTTACCCTACATCCACAGGTTTACCACAGATTTGATGTTCAACGGTAATGTTGGCAAGCACACCTTTATCCCCTACTTTGACCTCCGCCTTCATAAGGCATTATATTGGTTTAAAAACACTCAGTTTGTCCCACCCTAATAAGTCTATGTTCTCACCCACACTTAGCCCAAAATTTCTCATTGTTGTTCCCAGATGTTCTCATTACGAGATGTCGTCTGGCCCCTCTAAACTACCTGAATGGAAAGGAATCCCAGCAGCCATGTTCTACAATGTACTGAAAAGCTTTCCCAGAGGAGTGAAGAAGAGGAAACAGTAGCAGCAAATGAGGCAAACTCCCTATTCATACCCACAGTTTTGGAAAGATATGTTCAACACGCATGTATGGATGTGGTGTTTAGTCGTCCACATTATTCTAGCCATGTAGTGTACTTGCATACACTACTCACATTTACACATATCTACAGTGAAAAAACACCAGTGCACAAACAAGTGCAAAAGACAACATTAAATAAAATATTCACATTAATTGACCAGTGACCCTCCTTGTCTGAAGATATAAAATTTCAAACAGACTCAATGACAGTTTTATGGGTCATTGTAGCTAGATGCTTCAGAGAAATAAATGGAACATTATCTCACCGTTATGGAGTCACTGAGCTGTTTGACTCGGAGCTGTAGCTCCTCTCTCTCCTGCTGGAGCTCAGAGCTCCACTTTTCAAGCCTCTGCTTCTCCTGCTCTCTCTCTGCAGTAAAAGAGAGGAAGCTAGATGAGAATGTTTGAAGGACTAGACACTTAAAAAAGATGGTTCTTCAAGAGTTATTTAGTAAAGGCAATGGTTCTATTTAGAACCATGAGTTCCATATAGAACCCTTTTATGCTTAAAAGTTTCTTTGCATGGTGATAAGGTTCTTTAGATTGACTGAGAATGTGTTGTATATGGTTTTATACAGAACCTTTTTGAAAATGGTTCTATATAGCACCAAAAAGAGTTCTTCTATTGTTACAAGCTTGACATTCCAACAATAGAAGAGCCTTCTTTGGTGCTACATAGAGGCATTTTCAAAAAGGTTCTTTATAAAACCATATACAACACATTCTCAGTCAATCTCTTCACCATACAAAGAAACTTTTAAGCATGAAATGGTTCTATATGGAACACATGGTTCTAAAACTTCTAAACAGAACCAGTGCCTTTACTAAAGAACCATCTTTTTTACGTGTGCAGAGCAGGGGTCATCAAGTCTGGTTCCAGGTGGCTGGAGTGCAGTTTGGTGAGCTCCCTCCTCAAAATCTCTGTGATTCAACTCCGGCTTACTTGGTGCTTTGGAGTAGGCCAATCACCAAACTGTGCTGAGCGCTGATGACTTCTGGACTAGAGAATCACTGTGAGATAAAAAAGCAATTATGAAAACTGTTATCATGATTCAAAACCCCTTACCTGCTTTGTAGGAAATATAGGAATGGACTATAGCAAGTGTTCCAGGCCACTCTATTGCCTCATCTTTCTTCAAAATCTGGAAATGAAACAGTACTATTGACATTTCAGGCACATAACACCATAGCCTTGGTGCATAATGACATTTTAAATAAACCTGAAGGCAAAAAAACAGAATGAGTGAAATGAAACACTGAAAACTGAAATGTAAGCAAACAGATGGCATTAAATGAAGCATGTTAAACTTCGAAAGCACAGAAACAGCCTTTCTGATGGAGTGCTGTATTCAGATGAAGTTTAGCATGGCCTGAAATGCTGCAGTGTCACTGGGTCTTTGCAAGCTCAGATCATCAAGGGCAATGGTGCTTGGGGCAGTAACCCAAAGTTTTAAAGAGTAGCACGGGGCTCAAGCTGTTAGCTCAAAGGGAGAAGCTGTAGGCTCGGGGGCAGAAGCTGGAGACTCTGGGAATTTACCTGACTTTGGCACGAGGGGCAGATCCACATGCCCCTGGGGACAGTGCGGAGGGGCGGCTCCAAGCAGTCCAGGTGATAGACGCGTGAGCAGGTGTCACACATGAGTAACTGCCCACTGCGCCTACACACCACACAGAAATCATCATGGATGTCTCCCTGCCACACAGAATCCACCAATCACAACACTGGCTACTATATGCAGGCCCAATCACACAAGGGTAGGTGGGACTTACTTAATCAAAAATTTTAATAAAGTGGTGGTTTCATTCAGATAATTATTTTAGCAATACTAAGTAAAATTTTACAAAGGCCCCCATGACTATTTAAAGGACTCCGGCATATAACGGATTAACATTATCAATAAGTTACCTGCACTTATAACAACACCTTAAAATGGAAGGCACTGGACAAGTGTTGAAGCAACAGTTCAGTCAATGTTTTTTCTGTTCTATGTAAATTTTTGTTCTTATGCTACAAATTTGGCAAACAGATATTAGGCTGCAAATGCTTTTAAATGTGATTAATAAATCCCTGCATTCTGCATGCCTAAATAAAAATCTCTGGTTGGGAAGGCAGAGACTATATAAAGGAATTAAATATTGTAAAACGAAGTGTTTGTGTTGCAGGATGAATTTTGGCTTGTCTAGCCTGATTTAGCCACCACTGACCCTACTGTATCACCCTCAATCAACTAGGGGACACAAATCCTGAAGGGAACAAGGTTTTGGCAGTGTATGTTGGATCCGTGGACAGGGATACGGGAGTAATAAGTTGGAGCAGCAATCTCCCATGGCTACTTACATCCCTCTCTGAGCTTGGACTGACACGGGGGCTGGATGGGAGTGGATATGATGAGAGGGTTTGTGGGAGGGCAGGGGAGTGAGGGCCACCCATGCTAGGCTGCTGTGGGCCCAGAGACGCTGGGTGGCGGCTGGTGGGGGTCAAGGGGCTGTCGCCCCGCTCCACCGCGATGCTGTGTTTGGGTGGGCGACCTGGGTGAGATGAGACAGACGAAAAAGGAAAAAAAAAAAAGTAAAAAGAAAAGACAAAAGACGATAAAACATTGGTATGACATACCTCTGATAAGCTGTCTTCATTGGCTAGCGTAGCAAGAGGAGTGGGAATGAAAGAGCAGTGTTAGACAACAGACATCACAAAGCATGCAGGGATACAGTCAGAGAATTAATCAGTCACATAGACTTGGTCAGTTCTCAGTCATATCTTGTGTTACCAATTCAGTTTAACTAGGTGAAACAGTTAGTCTTGATTTTCTGATAGCAGTAGAATTTAGGGGAAGGTCAATGTGTTTCAAATAGAGATCATGTTTTGTCAAATAATTAAGTAAATCCCAGAGATGTGACAAGGCAGGATTAATTGTACTGAACTGAAATGAGCCGTCTTATAATTTACCTCATTGCTCATAATATTAACATTACTCATGATAGCTGGGTTTATCAAGACTATGTATTAATTTTAATCCTATAGCTTATGCAAATAACATCTGGGTCAACATGCTTTTTGGCATGTCTCTGATCCTAAACCAGTATCTGCTAATAAGAGCACAGATAGTCTAATCCAAAGTGGAAGGTTGGGTATGGTAAGAGCAGCAAGCACAGCAAGGTCACAAGGCAAAACTGTAAGCAATGCAAAAATAGAAGTGTAGTCCAAATTTAATGCAAAAGTTTAAAAATGCATTTACACTTAATTTTGTACTGATAAGACATAATGTTACATTTGATGTTTAAGTATTTGGTAACAGCATCTTGCTCAATATATGACTCAGGTCATCTAAGGTAAACTGTTAAGACCCCCTAAAAATGTAGTTCTAAACCAGAATGGTTAAAATATATACAATACTGAGCACTTTATTAGGTACCTTGTACCGACCAGCTCATCTTACCATACAAGTGCACTCCATAGTTCTACAATTAAGGACTGTACTGACTGTAGGCAATTTGTTACCCCATCTTTAGCCATTTCATCAATTGTCAGGAACTCCACAGGACCACCACAGAGCGGGTATTATTTGGGTGGTGGATCATTCTAAGCACTGCAGTGTCACTGACATGGTGGTGGCGTGTTAGTGTGTGTTGTGCTAGTACGAATGGATCAGACACAGCAGTGCTGCTGGAGTTTTTCAACACTGTGTCCACTTACTGTCCACTCTATTAGACACTCCAAGGTGTTGGTCCACCTTGTAGAAGTCAGAGACAATAGCTCATCTGTTGCTGCACAGTTTGTGTTTGTCATCCTCTAAACCTTTATCAGTGGGCACAGGACACTGACCACAGGACACTGTTGGCTGGATATTTTTGGTTGGTGGACTATTCTCAGTCCAGTAGTGACATTGAAGTGTTTAAAAACTCCAGCTGCGTTGATGTGTCTGATCCACTTTTACCAGCACAACACACCACCACAATGTCAGTGTCATTGCATTGCTGAGAATGATCCGCCACCCAAATGCTCTGTGGTGGTCCAGTGGGGGTCCTGACCACTGATTAACAGTGGGATAACAAATTATGCAAAGAAACAGATGGACTACAGTCTGTAATTGTAGAACTACAAAGTGCAGCTACATGCTAAGTGAACAATTACTGTAGATACAAGGTAGGTGCACCTAATAAAGTAATAATAAAACAAATGTTTTCAGTGTTTTGAATTAATAACCCTGGCTTGAGATGCCAACCTATTCATAATGCAAACAAATGCATTTGGGTGCACAAGAAATATTCATAAACTGTATGAAAAGTGTACAGTAGGTAACACTTTTGATCTCATATTGACAATTGGAAAAACTAAAAGGAAGAAAAGAATTAATTCTAAGGTGCATATTGCCAAACCACTAGGGAATACTCAAGGCCTTCATAGAATGGCTAATCATTTCTGGGAATGAAAAAATTGTATCTTTATATATTTTTTTTCTTTATCCAATAAAATCATCATGCTTGTCCTATTAACCTTGCAATACTGCAGTAATACTCTAATTTCATTTTTAAGTTTTAGTTAACAAAATGAATAAAGTCTTGAAATGAAAAATTGTCTGATCAAGATTTTTTTTCTTGTGTTATCTAGGTAGCTCTTCCATTGGTTAGGCCTTCAGGAGCTCGAAGGGAAGTCTTACATGTTAGATAAACTACCTGCATAATTAGAAAGTGACATAATTAGGAATCAGCTCATCACATTTTTATATACAATGGGTGGGACCAATTTTGTGAGATAAGGCCTTCTAGAAATCCTAGATATGTCACTGACTGCGAATATGGGCGGTAGTCTAAGCAGGTTTCATTTAGTCATAAGTAGGGCTGCAACTAATGATTATTTTGGTAGTCGACTAATCTGTTGATTATTTTTTCGATTAGTCGATATAATCAATGATTATATCTGTCATGCCTTCCATCTCTGCTTCCTGTGGGTGTGGCTCCTGTTCCTGCTTTACCTCACCTGCTTGATAGCTTAATTAAATGTATTTGTAACATTTATACATGTAATCATAATAAAAGTGAAATAAACAAATTAAAGTGCAAGAAGGCTTTCAAATGAAGATAATGTGCAAAAATGTCACTCAAAATAGCAGCCTCTGCCCCAGCATGGGGGTCTGTTAAGTTGCATAAGTTGTAACTCTGCAAGTCAAAAACAAACTACATAATAAGTTTGCTTAAAGTGACATTCAGGTACTAAAAGTAAAAAAAAATAGTCTATCCTTTATAAAATCTTGCTGGGTCTGGAAGTCCAAAAGGTTCAAATAAGGCTTCAAATGAAAAAAACAAGAACTTCTTCCAGTCCAAAATAACTATAAGCAATTGGAACGTGAGCATACTGACATGCTCTGGCACGAGGCTGGCTCTCTTCTTTGAGGTGATGCTCCCACGTGTTAGCTAACATAACTAAAGTAGCGTTCTCTTAGCAAGCACAATGCATGAGATGCAGTCATGCCAATGGAAGCGATACCGCCCACAGCACTTCCTGTAGTGCACTGCAGTTACAAATTAATGACTGTCGACACCGAAATTCTAAGTCGACAATTTTTTTAGAATCGACGCTGACGATTATGTCGACTAATCGTTGCAGCCCTAGTCATACGAAATGTAAAACAGCAGAGGCAGCACTATGCCAGGGCCCTTTACAGAAAAGAGTCACTGTAAAACAGCAACATACAAGGTAATATATATTTTATGTCTTTTACAAGCTTCCAATGTCTGTATAAATTCAGAATGGCCAAAAAAATGTTCATGTGCATCAGTGTTAGCTTAGTGCTTAAATACTGTTGGAAATCTCATCGGAGTGCTATAAGAAATTAACATTATGGGAGATGGAATTTTTTTCTTTTTTTTTGACATTTATTGCCTGAACTAAAAGCTCAGCTCTAACAGTAATGGTTTATCACTGATCTGCACAAACTACAAGCATCAGAGGATAGAGACCAATGGAAATTTGATGTAGCGGAAAGCTTATATCATAAACCATTTCCATACATTTCTGACTAAAAGCAGGGGTTTACAAAGATATTGACTACTGACTACAGCTAAAGTACTTGGTTAGCTTTAAGGCCTGTTTAATTCAAAGAGGTATGTTTTAGCACATATGTACATCTGAACATCTGGACATCTAGGCATTAAAGAGCCGGTAGGGGCAAGCTTAAAGTAGATAATATTCAAATGCTAATTTTGGGCTATCAGCCACATCCTATGGTTTGCAGGCTGGAAATCTGAGTTTTTAAGAAGCACCCAAACCCAGCAGACTGCACTTATCTGAGTGAGAGACATGCCATTTCTGCACTAATGTACCCTCAGTCAGATTCCAGCACTCAAGAGAGTCATTACCTCTCTGACTCCCCATTTAACACACTGTAGTCATTCTGCTCCGGCAGTACAGAGGCATTAAACAGCAAAGCGCCTGTAAGCCTGTTACATAACACAATTACACAGATTGTGTGTTGGTGTGTGTGCGTGCATGAGCACAGAGAACGACAGATTAACAGAACGCAGTCAATGCAGCAAGGCAGAGTCATCAGCAATCATACAGTCAGAGTAAAGCAGCAAACAAAAGCTTATCGTCGTGGCAAATCAGTGGTAGTGTTTTGCTGGTAGTATTTTGCCAGACTGGTTATTAATCACTGTTTATACAACAACAAGCAAAGCTCATTTACCGGTATCAACACTGTGATGTAAACTAAGTGCTATATATCTATATTAGGGCTGCAAAAACATTTGATAATATTCAATTTAGAATTAGATAATTAAAAGATGTGAAAATGGTAAAGCCATAAATAACACTTTTACTGCCTTTATGAACCCCCACAAACATAAACAAGGTTTGTTTATCAAGCCAAATACTAACTTGTTGCCAGTAGAATGCAGCTTCTAGACACCAGACTCTTTGAAAATTCCTGACTATTTAATTTGAGGTAACAATATTGATATCCATGTTAACACACCTTCAAACTGATCAGTGCTGCCAGAATGGGCAGGCTCCTGCAGATTATCATTTTTATGAAATGATTTTATGAAAATAATTATTTACTAGTTTTTCATCACCTTGTAGTATTTCTATTAAGTTTCATTAAAAAGCACAAAAATGCAAAAATAAATTAAAAGAATAGTACCAGAGCAAATTATCCCTAACAATTACTAACAACAGTAATTATTAATAAAATGTAATTACAATAATACTTGTAACATCAGTAACACTACAACTACTACTAATACTAATAATAATTTTATTTCATTCAGTATACTTTTTTCTCATTCTGTCAAAGTGAAACTTGGCTTGTCTTTTTCCTTTCGAACATTCGAATACTACAAATAATTTCCGATACAATGTTCAAGAATATTTGATAGTTTCAGCCCTAATCTATATATAACAATATATTATTTATCTGTGCACACACACACACACACACACACACACACACACACACACAC
>JAILXH010144316.1:22578-35844 GCA_023558415.1 Piaractus mesopotamicus
TATACTTACCTCTCTTCCTGCAGCCCTGGTTTGCAGAATTTAGATATGAAAGTGTACTTTTCTTACGCTGAAACACATTGAAACAATTATAGTGATTCATTTCAAACATAGTATATAATAGCAGAATGCATGCAGTAGCTGTATCTGTGTCTGTGTTTGTGTGCACACATTACCTCTGGCTCAAAAACCGCTCCACTGTACACTGGGTTTGCTGTTGTTCGTCTCTTCCTCTCTTGACGTTTGCTCTGAATCTCTGCATGCACACAACAAACCAAAATCCCTTAGAAGGAGAGACTTAACACAATTGTTTTTCTATACTAGTATAACACAACTGCATGACTAATTAGATATTTGGTTACATAAGAAATTACATTTTTACTTTGTACCAACAGGTTTTAGTCTGTCAACATATAAGAAACAAGAATAAAAAAATAAAAAAAATGTAATAAAAGTTTTTGTTGTTTTTTAAACGCTCTATGCACAACAACGTTTTAAATTTAAATCTCCTCTTCTACTTACAAACAAAGTGAATGTTTAAAGGTTCTTCACTTTCAGGTTTACAATCTGCAGAGGTTCTTCACTTTCTCCACAGTGCTTTTATCATTGAAAAGAACTATACAGTGGTATGATATTGCCAAATCAAATAATGTACAATTTCAAGAAACATGCTAGTGTGACACAACAAAAAGTAGATATATGACTCACCCTCCAGATAGTCATGTGTTACAAGGCCCAGAGAAACCATGAAGGCCAGTTTCTATAGAGAACATAGCATAATACATCAACTACTGACATCTAAACTGCAGACATAATTGGCTAAACTAGAGTATATGGATCAGTGATATGGAAAGTTTAGAAAAGAGAAAACAAAAATACATCAGTGATTTTTTTACTTTTTGTATTATCAAGGTATGTTAATACTAGTAATGCAGTTCAAATACAATTAATTAATGTCCACAAAATTCAAATTTTCTATAAACTGACATATTTCAAGACATCAGTCAAGTGAAAAAAGAGACTGTGAAAATAAACTCCTTCTATTTGTCAGGCTGAAACAGTTTAAAATAATGTGAAAAAAACATGTTGCACCAAATGCCACTATTCTGTTCCACTGAAAGACAGACAGAAACATTTACCACTGAAAGCCTTTCTCAATTCATTGCTGCAGCTAGCTAGCCCCCCCCCAAAAAAAACGAAAAAACCCCCCAAAAAAACAAAACAAAAAACACACACTTCTACAGAAAACAATAATTACCGTGGAGAATATAAAATTCCAAGAATAAAAAGCTCAGTCAGTGCTAGCAGAAGCTATTTTATATGACTATCAGCATGTAATAATGATGTGTGCGGAGTATGACCAATGAGAAAAACACTAATGGTACATTAGGCTGTTGATGTATAATTTACTTGCATAATTTACAAAGGACTGTTATTAGTAATTCTAACATTGGACTAAATAGACATGTTGGTGCACACGTGATTTACATCAGTCAGTCACTACACTAAAATGTTGAGTGCATAAACAATAAACTAGACTAAATACCTTGAGATGCATGAGAAGAGAAAAACAATATTCTAGACTCCTATCATTATTATCTTTTTTCATCTATGGACCTAATCATAAGAACCTCTATTCACTGAGTAACTCTCATTAAAAAACTATACATCCAAAAAAACACATATAGTGGAATAAATAGAAAAGTGACTGACCAGTGGGTTTTCTTGGCGTTTGGACGTATGGGTATGTGAAGCTGCAGGGGTGTTTGTCTGGGTGAGTGGGGATGATGTTGTGGAAGCAGGGGCAGGTGACTGCAGTATAGCTGGGAGAGGTGTTGGACTGTTAGGCGATGTCTTTGGCTCTGTCCCATCGACTGCTACAGGTGTCTGAAACAGCAAGACACACAGTCAGCAAATTTAATTGCAAAATCATGTTATGCCCATTGTGAGTAACCCCCCACCCCCACTTACACAGATAGTCTCTCCTGATGTGTCAGATTACATATATAAAAGACTGTGCCTGCAACTTTCAATTCCATTGCTAAATATATTATGTCACTTTATATTACTTCATATGTTTTAATACTAGTTACTCTTTTTGTCTCTCAATTGAATGCCACAATTGCTGTGCTGTTGTGATTGGATACAGGGAAAAACCTAAATAAAATCCCACTTTGTGCTGTGAGCCTCCTCATCACAATTCCAGATGAGTGTTTCTGTAAGAGTTTTGTTGAATCAAAGTATTCACAGAATCCAATAAAAGGAAATTATTTGGTAAAAATATTGCAAACCGATTTTTAACTATGATATATCAAAAGGTTCACCAGTGCAGTTTTAATATACTATAAGCCATATTGCAATATGTAGCAAAATGCAGTGGTCCCAAAAAGTATCCGGACACAAAATAAGCATTGATAAACTTCAATGAAGTTCAAGTTACTTTATAAAAGGTTCAATAAAATGATATTTGTTTCAGAGATGGACACTTTTAGCACAACTGATGGTAGATTTTTTGTGTTGAGAAAGCCTGGAGAAGAATTCTAACCAGACTGCGCTAAAGGTACAGTGAAAGAATAGAGGTATAGATGTTAAAAGTCTGTTTTTCTTATTGATGATTTTTTTCGTATTGATGAGCTTGTGTTCACTGATGAGATCATGCACTTAGAAATGTACAAAGGCATGCTGAACGCAAATGTTGAAAAACACCAGCCATCTGGAAGAACACTTTGACAATAAAAAAAAAAAAAAATGCCAGAATGCTCTCTTTAAAATAAAAGCAACATTGACACTTTGTTTACTAGCACGGTAAATTTAAAATGTTTTTAAGTATGGCACAAAGTAGAGGTAACAGTATAGTTGTTCTCTCAGATTCACTCACCGGGGCATCAGGGCGGGGGTTGCTGCTCCGAGCTGCGTGATGTATATCTGTGCTGGTAGACTTAGAGCTGGGTTGGATGGAAGAGGCAGCTTGGACCTGGGTGGGTTTTGGGGAGATGATGATGCTAGGCAGATGTGTGCTATTGTGCAGTGTGCCGCTAGTGTTGAGCTGGCTTATGTTGGTGTTGAGTGTCATGGTGATGCTTGGACAGGGCTGGATGGTGTTAGGGCTAGGCTGTGCATTGCTAGGGCAGGGCTGGGTGATTGCAGGAGTGACGGTAGAGCCAGGCTGTGCATTGATGGGGCAGGGCTGGGTTACAGCAGCGCTAGGCTGAGGGCTGAAGATGTGCAACTGGTGGACTGGTCCGGACGAGGGCAGCAGAGCAGAACTCAGTTTGGCAGCAAGGAGCACAGGCTGCTGTAAAGACTGCGGGGAAGCCAGAATTGGCTGCAAGGCTGCTGGAGTTACAGAGGCAGGAGGCTTGGGCATTACCTGCTCAAATCATGAAATAAAGTGACAGACAGAGAGAGAAAAAGATAGAGAGCAAGAGATGGTCAAAGACTGGCAAATATGCTATTAGTCAAAACATAAGAATTCTGAGAGTTAAATCACACTTAGGGCTTGAGTTACAAAAACACTTAGCACATAGAAAACCATCATCCATGCAAAATCAATATGAGAACCATCAATGTAAACAAAGCTACAAATAAAAAAAAGCAATACTATACAACACTGACTTGTCATTTTGGAAAGAGGAATATCTAAGCGCAAGAACACCTCAATATTGCATAATACAAATCTTTACAGTAACAGTCAAATGTTTTTCCACATCAAAATGCTTTTTAAACACACATCAACCAAGTGCCAGTATAAGCTTGGCCCACACTACACAATGTTTAGCCTGATTTTAACCCGATTTGCCCCTTTTCACAAATTTTCACAATCTAAAGTGATTTTCCAGGCTGGAGGCTTGATCGCAAGTGACTGACGGTGTGGACTATTTTGTAGCATGAGAGGAGTAACAAGTCCATCTTTAGGCCTCCAACTGACCTCTGAAGAGATAGGAGGCCCTCCAATATTTTTAAACGTTTGATTTTTACTACTCAAAACATCCACGAGTCCTGTAGTGTGAGATGATCAGTGACAAAACTGAATGACTGATTCAGGCAACATCCAATCAGAGAGCTAGGAGACACAAAAAGGGGAGGAGACATGTGCAATCTGCGAATCGCAGAAACAGAGGAGCTGCTTGATGGGTTTATGAAAATAATCACTCTCTTTACAATTTCAAGTCAGCGCCCAGATCACAGTAAAATATTTCTCTAGGTCTGACTGTGATATCTGCATTTCAACCACAGACTCATCCCCAGTTTGCGTTTTTGCTATGATTCTTGTGCATGCATAAGAGCACAAACAATTCAGTTTAGCTTTATTTGTATCACATGATAATAAGGGAGATCTGGGAGTCTGAGGGCTTTTTGTAGATGAAAATCATTACGTGAGTTGTACCCTCTTTTTGACTTATCATCTAGTGTGCGGGTCCTCATGACAAAATAACAGGAAATGCTGTTTAAGAGTGTTTTACACTCTTTAAGTGTTTAACAGCATTTCCTGGGGTTAAGAAGTCTGTGTGATGCCCTCTTTTTATTTCAAATAAAATAATAAACATGTTCAACAAATAAAATAATAAAATCAACAATCAAAATGTTAAGTATCACAATAAATCCAAAATATGTTGCAAGTACAAATAATGAGAGTTAAAAATAACTTATTTTTTCAAAAAGACTGATGCTCATTTTCAATAATTCTGATATGTATTTATTATTATATTCATTATTACATTCATTTGCTTATTTTTTATATTTGCTAATACCTTTTTTGCTTCTGGAATCATTCTTTTGTTCTGAAATCTTCCTTTTGCTTCTGACTTTTAGCACTTTTTAAACAGAGGGCGGGTCTTTGAAGAAGGCATTCATCTGCATTCTCTATTAGTCAACAGATTTGGAGTGACAGGTCTTCTGAACCCGTACCCACGCCCACTCCGGGAGCCATGATCTGTGGACAAAGCATTTTGTACTCATTGTAGAATTGCCAAAGAAAATTTCACTAATATGTCCAAAATTATGGGCAATATTCATCATATTTATTAATGTAGTACATGGTTTTGGCACCGTGTCACTTCTGTAAAATATATATTCTGGAAACTTAAGTATATTAGGTAAGCTTAGTTGCTGAATGAGGCTGTACCATCTTTCGAGCTTGTGGATGCTAATTCTAACTAACCTAGCAGTGTTTACTAAAGGGCTACCTTGGCAAGCTTTGCAGCTGTTTAAATCGGTGTGTCTTAGCCCTGCTTCTGGAGACCTACAGCTCTGTAAGGTTTCAACAGTTCCTTAAATTCCGTGCCTGATCATCTCAACAGCCCTTCATGAGCTGATCAGGTTGGATCAGGCAATCACTGAATCTGCAGTGTTGTTAATCAAGAGAAATAACTTACCACTGGCAAAAACACAGTGAAGAGTGGAAAATACCACTGATTACTGCATCAGAATTCAAAAGCAAAAAAGCAATTCCAGAAGCAAAAAATGTATCAGCAAACAGAAAAAAACAGCAAAGACTGAAAAAGTAAGTAACATTCATATAAAAAAATAAGTGGTAACCTTTTTGAAAAAATAAGTTTGATTTAACTCTCATTGTTTGTATTTTCAACATATTTTGGACATTTTGATACTTCATATTTTGTTTGTGGATTTTAGTATCTTAATTGAAACTTTTGGCAAAAAATTAACTCCATGCTCTCCATTTTTGGAATCTGTTAGAATTTTAAAAGTCGTATCGTGTATTACTGTGAGTGTCTATTCTTTTCTGAACTGAAATAGCTGAAGTTGGAATAATGCTTTTGGTGGGAAATGGGTGATTTGAAAATTGGAAAATTTTGAGCTCCTAGCTGTCATAAACACAGCTTATAGACAAGTACACACAAGCGAGGGTAATTGTAAATAAATGGTTTCAAGCACCTGCAAGCACTTTTGACTGTAAACTTAGTCTGGCTTTGCCCTGTCCTGAAACACTCTCTGATGCAGGTAAACTGGCACAACAAAGAAAAGTACTGACCAATGACCTCAACTGAGACTGCTCTGTGTGAACAGCTCTGTCAGGGAGCCAGTATCTGGTACAAAAAGTGTCACAGGGTTAGGATGGCCAGGAGACAAAGCTTTCCCACAAGCCTCTCTGGGTAAGCAGCCAAATGGTGTGATTAGACTGTATAACAGTTTCCTAATAAGACATGCCTCAACTGAATTGAACACACCATCTTTGTCTATTTATTACTAAAATTATTAATGCACTGTACTCATTTGCCCATCAATTCATAAGCAAATGTGTTGAAGAAAATTAGCTTTGTTTCTTAGACAAAGATTAAAATATGAATGCTTGAGATGCGCTACTGGCAATTCGGGATGTGCTGCCACTTTTCATTCTGAAATTTAGCTCTCAACCGTAGAAAAATACTTAGTAAATCACAGTTGATGAGCAAATGCTCCAACTCCAGCACTGTTTAGAGAAAGCATGAGGAAGCATGCTAGTTATTGCAACGACTTTAGAAGACACAGGTCCCATACTTTAGTCCCTGTCAGTTGCCGAGAAATAAAACGGACAAAATTTATATATGCTGTTTACTTCAGCAGGACTCATCAGCTCAGTTCCTGACTCTTCTGTGAAAGTCCCAAGACTCTTCAGACGAAAGTGTTGGTCACTGTCATCTATGTAGAAAACATCGGATCACTGGTATAAAATGAAAAAAATATGTCTATCAATTGCTATCATGATACTGTGCCAGTTGTCCAGGGCAGCTAACACTGGCTTCCTTATAACCATTATATATCCTTATAACCAAGAGTTAATCTGGGCTTGAGCAAACTAGAGCAGAGCCCCAGGACCTTTGGTTTATGTGAACGGCAAGTGGAGCTGAGCTCTGCTATAATAGGCTTTGATTTTGTCCTGTTGTAATATTGCATTTGAAGTAATTTCAAAACATTCTATCACACCGAGAACTAGCCTACTTTCACAGCCACACAAAACTGAGGTAGTTAAATCAAACATGTATGACCACTCAATTGTAGTTCAATTAAGCAATTAACATAGACGGAGTTACATTAAAACTAGTGTATCTGTTTTCAGCAATGATATCAAAGCTGAAAACTACTTGTAATACAATTTGAACAATGCTGTTTCTACATTGTTGGCACCCAAGAAAGAAGTAAGGTTCCCTCAAATCATAATGCAAGTCCTGTGTACATTTAACATTCAACAGCATAAATATTCTGATAAAGTCAAAGACTACCCTTCAGAATGGCAATTAAATATAACTTATTCAGGACACAAAAAGTTTAATTTCTCATCTAAATGCTATTATTGCCAACTACAGATTATTGCCAACAGACAGATTTAGATTGGCCAAAATCCAGTGACAGTGCTTACAGAAAACAATCAAATGTAATTATCTTAAAACATGAGGCATAATATTCTATCCCTATTTGTTTGGGTAAGTCTGTAACTGTGGCTACATCCCAGAGTAGGCTATGGCATGATTAAAACAGCTCTGTTTCACATAAATCTCATATATAGAAATACATGGAAAAACCTTTCTAAAACTACTGAGGTCTGAACCTTGGCCATGATCACAGATGCTGTGCCGTCTAAAGGGTCAAATGCCACAGGTATTCAGTCGACGTTTTCAGCCTTGCCCGTTATGCGCAGAGATTCCGCTGGATTCCCTGAATGTTTAGATAATATTATGCTCTGTAAAGTGTGACATACATAAAATCCTCTCTGGTTGAGGAACACTAATTTTTAAAAAATGTTAGATTTCTTGCTGATGAATTTTTGGAGAATTTTATGGTGAGCCTCAACGCTTTCTTACTCATAAAAGGTTAGGCCTTTCCAAGATGTTTCTTTTATACCCCAGCATAATTGTGTCACCTATTTTAGATGGTTTTTGATCATTTCAAAAAGTTTCTAGTCTTAAATTGCCCCTGTCCCAGCTTTTTTGGAATGTGTTGCAGGCATTAGTGTCAGAATGAACGTATAATTACAAAAAATAATGGTGATATGATAAGTAGATTTATAAAATCACTGCTTTCTTACTGATTACCAACATTTTTAGAATTGAATTTTTGTGTGTGTGTATACATATAATAAGTAGACTTTGTAGGTCTCTGACTTTGCAGAGTACCACAAGTATTGCAGTGGCCTCTTTTCCACTGCAGGGCAGAATGGCTCTGAGCATGGATGGTAACCATTCCACAGACACAGTTTGACACAGAATGCTTAAAAATCGGGCTCCACTTGAGGCCACAAAACCGTTCTATGGGATGACGTAGTGACATAGCTATTTGCTGATTGGTTCTACATTTATGTTGGTATTGTGCACATTGTGCACACATCCTGCTGTGTGATTTCAAACCTAAAAACAAATTAAATAAGTTCAGTTCTCTCACACGGACACCAAATAAATGAAAGCAGTGCAAGATTTGAAATCCAATTCAATAAACATCAAAACTTCAATCTAACACTAATTTCTAAATGTAAACCAGTGCTGCTAACAAGCTTACATTAGCTTATCTAGCATTCTGCAAGTTCAGGTCACCACAGAACAGGTTTGATTCTGACTAACAAAAGACTCAACTCAAACACTCCAGTACAGGTACAATTCGTTGGTACTGTTGCTTGGCCATCACAAGTATAGACGATAAAAATCATATAACAGCGAGAACAACAGAAAGCCATAATCGAACCTGTTCTATAGCCTGCTAAGCTATGCTAACACGATCATACAGTGCCTCCCACTGTAGTACAGGCTTGATTCCAGCCAGCAGATGCTTATAAACACCTGTTTAGGGTGCAGGTGTAACCCACTGCAAAACAGGCTCAGGTTCAGTAACTGATGCTCAAATAACACCCGTTTAGAGGATAAAGATTCTGAGATCCCGTGGAGACACTGGTTTTGGAGTGACAGACTGTAACCGGTCTCATGAGTCCGCACCAGCGTGGAACAGCGTGGTACAGCCCTGAGAACCATTTGGCTCGACAGTGGAAAAGAAGCCAATAAAATGACTCCTGGAGGCTTAATCAGCTTTAAAGGGCTAAACAAAGCAGAGAAAAGAAGTAGAAAAGTGGGTTGCCTCGCAAGTTCACAAAAAACAAAACAAAACAACAATTTAGGCTCAACTCTGTTGTATTAAAATCGCACTCTACGCAAAATTCAAAAATATGATCTGGTCAATGCTAAGAGTATTATAAAGCCATCACTGAATCTTTCATGTGATTCAAGCTAGTCTGCTTCACTAACACACTGCTATCATCCCACTCTTAGACCTGTAGTAGAAAGGTCTGGGCTGGGTGAGGGTTGTACTTTGTGTTTGGGTTAAGGCCAGGTGGAACAGGCAAAGCAAGAGGTGTGAGGTTGAAGGTTATGTTTGAAGGTCTGTACTGAAGAATGAAACGGGGGCAGCCAAGAATAAAGACATTCAGGGTAGGGACAGTCAATGGCCACAGCGAAGCCACTGCGCTATGGACCTTTTTCACATGCACAGCATTATGGGCAATTAATAAGGCCCATTGGCTTCAGGTACAATTCAAATGGCTTTAAATGCACCAATGCACTTTAAACACTTTTGCCACTATTTCTCTCTACAACTAAATCATCAACATCGAGTACTTTGTGTGATGCTTTAACACCCTATTTGGACTCTGCAGCAGTAGAACAATCATAATATTACAATATTCCCAGAAAGCCTTTTCCTAAGTATCGTACTCTATTCAGTCCTATCATAGGACTGAATAGAGGTTGACAGCTGCTGAATCTGGTAGAGAGCTTTCTTTAGAAACATGAAAAGGGTCCATGCAGAAACAGCAAAGCTTTGGTCCAGCAGTTCTGAGCAAGAAAGCCACACACATACACAGTCACAGCAGCGACAGACTCTCTACACGGCAGTTAGGGAGGGCAAGGGCTGAGAGGTTTCCATGGGAACAAACCTGCGGTAGAGAGGCTGGTCGAGCTGTCTGTCTGGTGGGCGGGACAAACTGAGGAACTTTGATTGGCTGAGTGGCGGTCTGAACCTGTGACAAGACTGCCCATTTACTCAGTGATAAAGAGAGACATACTGAGATAACAATAAACATCTCCACTCATCTCTCTGTTTAAATATGTGCCATGGGACGGGAGCTGGTAAACAAACTCATATGAGAGGACTGGACTGTCTGTGAATTTCTAAAATTCTAAAAGGGTCAACAGAATTTTGAAGTGCTATTCCCATGAGGTCTAAATGGGATTTAAATGTCTTAAGTCCTTGTTTACAAAATACACTTCAGATAGATGAACAGTAGAGAATTAGAAATATTTGCAGATTAATTTTGCAGACACATTTTACAATGACAAAAGATTTTTTGTACTCTCAATGCATTGCTATGTGATATGAGGCATAATGAAATCTTCACTTACAACAATAGTGTTTTTGGGAACTATCCGAACAGGTTCTGTTCCCTGATTCGCTGGCTTGCTGCACGTTTGGAGGCTGATTGGTGAACTCTGAGGGTCTGAGTTTGGAAGGCTGGTCAGAGGCGTGTTGGTGAGCGTGGTAACCATGGCAATAGTGGGTGTTGGCATCATGGCAATGGGTGTGGTGGGCGTGGCAGCTCTCAGCACCAGAGGTAGTGTTTTAGTGGCAATGACTGGGGTCACACTGACTGAATTCTAGAGAGACAGAGAAACAAAGACAGACAGAAAAAGAGACAGATTTAAGCACATGAAATATACTCTGCTGTAATGCACCTGATGCCTTAATATATCCTCATATAATTTACGTTAAACACACCATATGTCCTGCAGATGTTATAACGGTGAGCCAATAAAAGGAACGCTTTTAGCAGGCTCATGAGCCAGTGGTTTTCCTTCGTGAAAAGAATGCCTGGGCATAGCATAGGATTTTATGTCCAAACACAGCACTAAGGTCTTCTGCAACTGCTAAATTTGGCATGACTGCCTGATTCTCAAGCATTTATCTATTTTTAATTACTACTCAATTAAAGTAATTAGTTTTTAAAGACTGAAGTCTAAAATTTCAGCAGGACCTACATTTTCAACTTACATGCTGAACATTCAAAGTGTATTTTAGTATTTAGAAAACAAGACTTTTAATTTATTTAGAATTTTAAGACATTATTGTATGCACCATTATTATTACCACTGTTATTTTCTATTTTATTGTTGCTATTATTTAATCAGACATTTTTCAGATATTGTAGCAGTTTTCTCGCTCAAACTACACACACTTGACTAGACGTGAAGTTTATCTTAGATACTAAACTGTCCCTGAAGCTTGTGTACACTTGTTTCACGATCAGCTGGGGCCATATCCAACTTAAAGAGCCAATACGTACACCGCGAATTGCTTGCTCAAGTTTAACTGAGCAACATAAGAACTGTCTAGAGTGAAAGTATATAGGAAACTAGGCATGGAGTGGCAATAACACACATGATCAGTAGTATAACAACACCTACATTAAAGAAATAGATCTAAAGGATGGCACTTTTAAGAAGGGAATGGGGGAATGACTACCTGTGGAGCACTGAGGTGAGGTGGAGGAAGACTCTGGCTCTGACTGGAGACCAGGGTGGTAGTCTTCCCTTCAGTCTGCAGGGGGAGCTGTGTCTGCGTCTGAAGCCTGATCTCCGCTGACTCCTGCTTCACCAGCAAATCTCTCCTCAACTGCTCCACCACCTTTTTCTGAGAGGAGAATGCAGTCTCAGCAAACCCATGAATGCATAATGAGCACAGTTCTAAAGAGGTCACAGAGTAGTACTGCCCCCACAGGACTGGAGAAGCTCTACACTAGCGTGGCAGCAGAGCTCTACAGCACAACACTTCAAGTTTCTAATGACACAAACCTAAAAACCTCCAAAATAGACAAGAACAAAGGCCTAACATGTAATATAAGTAAAGGTCATATTACTGCAGTGTGAACTGCACTTGAACTACACACATCACAACCTTGACACACACTGCAGATCGTCTACCACAACAAGTAACACCAGTTTTAAGCAGGTCCAATGTGGAGCCCTAAAGGGGCCAGTTTCATTCCAGAAATACATCCTTTGTTCTGTCACAAAGATGAACAATGAACTGTATGGAAGCTCCTTAAGCTGTACAATCTACAGTGCTAGCTCCCTGTCAATCATGGCAGAAATCACTGCCCTTTCTCTGGTCAGCCAATAGCAGGGAGTCTGGCAGAGGGTGAAGAACTCTGAGGGGGATATGAAGGAGCAATTAATGTTCTTGTGTGTGTGTCTTGGGGGGCAATAATTCTCCGCAAGAGACATAAAGTAGTATGAAATATCAAAACAACACTACATTATCAACGCTTTGAGACATCAATGTCAGCATAGACTTTGATCATGAGACATAAGCACTTCTTATTGGACATGAGCTGGCTGAAAGCTCTTTCTGCCCCCCCCAATCCCCACTCAGCAATGGCCTTTGTTTCTACTGCTAGAAATAATAGGGAATCAAGAAGGCACTAATGATGTACTATTACTCTGGTTATGACAATTTCTTGATTGAAAGTTACAAGAGAACTTGCATAACAAAGGAAGCAAGTGCTTATTTTCAAAATTTACAGGATGTTTTTTCAAAATAAATTTGCTTAAAATGTGTACATCAATATCACACATTTGTAGTTCAGTTGACTTTTGGCACTAATCGTGTTGATTTTTTTAACTATGTGGAAATGATAGTTCAATGCATATCACTTTCTCTGGTGTAAAAAAGTCTAGTACATAAAATGACAGATGTACAGACCAGCTGAATGAGAAAATGTCAGCCAGTATCCTTCTTCCTCTTCAGTTCTCATTACTCTGTATGCTTTAGATAAGAGAGCAATGCAATGTCACTAAGAGCATCTGAGAGCATTGAGCCAGAGGCAGATGAACAATGCCCTCTCTCGGGAAGTGGGCCAGGGATACTCATCTGCACACCTGTGGAATATTTTATAAAGGCAGTGACAAGTCGCCAAATACCATCTTACTGCAAGCTGAACACTGGATAGACCTTAGATAACCCAGGCAAATCTACCTTAAGTATAAATAAGAACAAGATGAGTTGGCTACATAGTATATCACCTGTCCAAAAAAAGGCCTTGCGCAAAACCGATGCAAAAGAGACAAACATTTGCAAAAAAACAGTTCTAGGGGCCTTGCTAAAATAAGATTTAAAGATTAAAGTTAAATGTATTACCTAGCTTCTTCACTCAAAGCTGCATCTGTACAGCTTGGATCCCTAAAATGATTGTACACATCTTCTTCTTGCATGTCCACCCAATAAAAAAAAAAAAAA
>JAILXH010144372.1:0-18364 GCA_023558415.1 Piaractus mesopotamicus
ATTTCCATTTAAATGCTTCTCTGAGTTTGTTGATGACTGTATTATAGTCTTGTTGAACCCAAATGCATTCAAAATATTTCCATTTTCATACAACCACCTTTTCTTGTTCTGTTTTACAACAGAATTTTCAAAGGGGTATTTGAAATATTACATCCTTGTGGAAGGTGCGGGGAAAGGTGTTTGTGGTTTGAGGTTGAGATAAAGACCTTTTTAAAGATGAATAAGACCGTCAGCTTGCACTGTTGCCAGGAGTTCTAACAATTTGTCCTACCCATGTAGTGGTCCTACTGCACTTGCATATATCATTAGTATAATAATAATGTTTCATTTTGTTTTTAATATCAGCCTTACTTCAAGTATATTATACAGACTTAGCAAAAAGTTTTTATTTACCCTCTAACGAAATGATTTGGACTATCAAAATATCCTACATTTAGTTTTAATACTGGTAGCATTTTATGATAAGGTGATTCAGGCTATCAAAATATCCTACATATAGTTTTATGTAGGGAGCTACCTATAAATATGCGCTAGAGTAAAACATTTCAAGGACATAGGACAAGTCGTCAGAACACTGTCCAGAAAACAGGAAACTTTTTAGGAGGAGCAAAGAGCTAATAGAGAGATTAGTGAGGGAGCTGAACCATTTGAAAGGAAATTCCATAGATTTTCTTTAAAAGGAGAACCTTTTCTGAACCTTTTCTGTCCTGTAAGCACACTTATCTCATTATAATATAGTCACTTGTATTTGTCTGTCTGAACAAAACATCTTGACCTGTCAAGTTTTAAAATACACATGTACATTTCCTGGTGGCCACTTCTGGTTTGAGGTTTCCTGTTTTGTATCACTCTAGCTTAGTTCATCCCTGTACTGGCAGATTGCCAGTCATGTATGCTTCTCTCTCTATAAAGAGGCCCTGTTAGCCTAAAAATAAACAAGTGTGTCTCCGAACTTTGAGGCATGTGTGTGTGTGTCTTTGTTTCTTGCGCACTCCCAGAGCTCCAAAGGAGAACAAGCAGACAGAGTGAGGTCAAGGTGGGATCAGAAAAGGGGGCAGAGAACTTGGTGTCAGAGAGTGGGATCTCCGTCGGGAGGTGAGTACTGATCTTTCTTGCTCATTCTCCTTGATGGTGATCTTGTAGAGGTGTCCCTCCCCTGAGGCTACAAGCAGATTAGGGGTATGAATTCTAGGGGAATTTACAAAGTCCTTGTGAGATAGGATATAACAGCCTGTTTGGGTGTTATCCGTTACCGGTCCGGCCAGCAACAAAGACTGATCCCCACCTCCTTTCTGTTTGTTCTCCAGAAAAAAAAGGCAGGGTAAAATTGTAAAACCCAATCTTGGGTAAAGCCCAAGGGACCGGATGGATAGGAATGATTTGGGTGATTGTACCGTCCCGTGGATAGATAATTAGGCGGGATGGACTGAAGGATCTCGTTCTCATTTTGGCCAGACTTATCCGAGAGACGGATCCTTCGAAGAGGCCTATATGAGATTGGCAGCAACATGCATAAGAGATGGTGTAGGGGATCCCGAATGGGACTACAAATATATGGATCGTTGTCTGGTGACATGGAGCAAAATGAAAGTTGAATGGAATAAACATGTCACCCCTAAAAAGGCAACGAAAGACAACAAAAAGACCAAATTAGGTACAAAATTGTTAGGTTCAATGAATCCAACTCCCCTGGTCCCTTCGGCTCCTTCTCCAGCATATGATGCGACTAACAACAGGAATCCTGTAACTGGAAACACTTTGGCCTTAGTGTCGGTTAACCCAAAGGGTAGAACCAAGATTAATTATGCTGCTAGTTCTCACCCTGATTCTGACTCTGATTCTGGTGAAGATAATGTTCTGGTCGGTAAGGCACAACAACAGAATGTTACAGCACCATTTTCTTTTTCTGGCAATGTGGCCACGCTTATAGCACCCAACCTCAATGTAATCAAGCAGATTGTTACTAGCCTTCCATTCCCACACCAGCCACACAAATTTGCTGATTCATTAATAAAAATGACGCGTTATTCTCAGCTTGCAGGTCCTGATTATAGAATGATCCTATCTCAGGTACTAGGGTCAAGATATGATGAAGAAAAGGGAGTGAACTACTTTCAATCCCAAATATGATGTTCCCCCCAAACCCCAGGTTACTGTGCAAGAGACTAGAAAAACTAAAGCTAAGCTTAACAAAGAGGATGAAATGGTAGACTTACAAATCGAACGAACTGAGGCGGATATAACCAAAATGTACGCCTGGGCCAGTCCAGAGCATTTAAGAACTTTTCGAACTCAAATTATAAATTATCTCATCGGAATATATCAGATTCAGATTGACATGTCTTACATTACTAACACTAAACAGAGATTGGATGAAAGTCTAGGCACATTTATTAAGAGGTTCCGAAAGGTCTGGACAGACTGTTATAGCCCTGCAAGCACTGAGACTTTACTGATCGTGCTAGTAGTTAGTTAGCTAGCTGGCTAACAGGTAAAATGAGTGGAGCTGGTCGGTTTTTACACCCCGCATGGTGTGCAGTGGCGAAAGTCAAATTTCTAGTTTAATGACTAGCCAACTAACTAACTTTAACATAACAGTTCAAGCATTTTCAAAATAATTTTACAGTGTGGACTTACAAATAAATAATAATACCATCTTTCCTACCGTTTCTTTCCTTTTGACCCCCAGTTCTCGTTTCGTTGTCATGTCTGAAAGTGTATAGACTGTGACTTCTGAAAAGTTGACTCCATGACTGGCTGGGGAGAATTATTTGCCCCCAGTGCACTGGGCTGAGTTGCTATTACATTCCTTGGTCCCATATTCCATGATGTTGGGCCAGAACAAATTGCTGAGTTCTGAGTTCAAGCATTTTCAAAACAATTTTACAGTGTGGGCTTACAAAGAAATATTACCATCTTTCCAACCTTTTCTTTCCTTTTGACCCCCAGTTCCCGTTTCGTTGTCATGTCTGAAAGTGTATAGACTGTGACTCCTGAAAAGTTAACTCCATGGCTGGCTGGGGAGAATTATTTGCCACCAGTGTACTGGGCTGAGTTGCTGTTACATTCCTTGGTCCCATATTCCGTGATGTTGGGCCAGAACAAATTGCTGAGTCCTGATTCAATTTAATCTGAACGACTTGCAGGTGTCAAAACATTTCTTTCAATTGAAGTTGTAATTCAGGGGCACCAAGTAAATTATGCAGTGGTGCAGCAGTCTCTGCTGCGGTCAGACATATCCCATGGAAGCTAAAGAACTCTGCACTGCTGGATTTGCGTGTGGGACCTCATGATCAATTTACATGCTGTTATCCCATAACTTTTGGCACACTAGTGTATGTAAATGAGCTCTGTTCTAATTGGCTGTGCTGTATATTCATTTAAAAAGAAGTTCAGGCTGAAACACATAACTTCAGTGTGACTGGGCAGAGCTAACCTGCTGTAGATTAAATAGGTTGATGTATGTAAATGCGTTGGTTTTCACGACATCATGGAAAAAATGAATTGAACACAGGCTGTTAGTTTCTGTATGTGGACTTTGTGGACTGAGGAGTGAACGGTAAGTTGTGAAACTTTAGGAACATGTATATACTATTTCAAACTCTTTTATTTAAAAATAAAATGAGGGAAATTAATTTTTTCATGATATGGGCTCTTTAAACTGTAACAGAGAGAGCTGCCTCAGTCAACTGTAAGTGCTGCAACAACAGCATAATTGTGAAGTAGTGGGTCTCACCTATGAGATCCTGTGAGGATCTCCTATATTTATTACTTCTTTAGTTTATACATTTCTGTCTCTTGGCTTGTTAATCTCTTAATTATTCTGAGGGTGTTAAAATTGGAAGTAAAAGGTAAATAAAAGTATAATAAATGGCTATGTTTTTGGCTTTAAGTGCCATATTTAGCTAACTATCTCTCATAGTAAAGGATGCCATCTGCCATTTTTCTTCTCACATTCTCTGTTTCTGGCATGAATGAAGTAATAACTTATTTTTTCATGGTTTTGACATCTCAAAATAATGCTTTTAAAATGTTCATAAAAATGACAATCAAATTAAATAAATTATTTTGATATACACTGTTAAAAATTGTTCTTGAACTGTTCTTTAGTAAGGGCAGTGGTTCTATGTAAAACCATGAACACTCAAAGCACAATCTGAATGCAGAAATGGTTCTCTGGTTGAATGGTTGTATAAAAAAATGTCGTATATGGCTCTTTAAAAAACCTTGGTTCTCTACAAAACATGATTTTCTATAGCACTATAAAAAGAAATATACTTTTTGCTTTTATTTTCATTTCAATGTTCAAATTATTTGTTGCAAATGTGAAAGACCAGAACATTTTAATCTGTTTCTCTTTACAATCAACCAAGTTCACCTGCATTTGAATTCATTGTTTTTATTAAAACATTGAACCAAATTAATATCACCACTGTATTATTTGTGAAAAGATGTCTGCTAACAGGTAATGTGGCACAGATGAGACAAAGCAGTGTAATTGGGTTACAAGAGGGTTTCTTTATCTTAGCCCATGTTGGTACTTCTCCTCCTAATGAGTCTAGGGCCCAAAACCCTAGCTTGTGAATATTAGCTGCCCAGTAATAGTACATTCAATTTGGCAAGACTAATCCCCCCTCTTCCTTGTGCCTTTCTAAAAATTCTTCTATTATTTCAGCATTACCCAACCTTGATGTGTACAGGTCCTTGTAAAATGATCTAAACTGGTCATTGATGCCCTTTCGATGAATTAAAACCTTACCCTCAGAACTGCTAATAACTGATATAAAACCAGAAGATGCTGACTGTTTCAATTGGTGGCACAAGAGCCATTTGCCAGATTCATAATAATTCTGCTGAGATTTCAAATATAGGTCTAGAGCACTCTTGTTAGTCAATAAATTGAATGCCGACTGTAATGAAATTCCTTCCTTCATGTGTTGAAATTGAATTTAGATTGAAAGGGAGAATTCATTTCTGTAACATTAGCTGTTCTGTAAGCACACCAATGTTAAACTGTCTATGAATGCAGTGTAAAACATTTTGAGTCTCTCTCATGTTCTCACCTTTCAGTGAGAGGACATCCGTACCCTTTTTGGCAGTTGAGACCCGTTAAGCTGCAACTTCTTATAATCTATAAATGTGTGAACATGGTGTGACTTATCTTTATATCTTTTCCTGTCAAGCATGTATGCCTATTTTTAACCACAGATGAACAAAAAGGCTCTGAACATTAAGGCCTTTGCCTTGTTTGTTTTGACATGCACTCTCTGGAGCTCCGATGTAGAGTGCAAACAGGGTCAGTGAAGTGATGGTGGGATCAAAAAGGGACAGGAGGAAAATTCAATTCAATGTTTAATTCAAATTGAAGTCAATGTTTATTTATATAGCACTTTTTACAATAGGCATTTTCACAAAGCAGCTTTACAGAAAATCTGAGTCTGAGCCCCAGTGAGTGTCACCAAGAGCAACAGTGCCAAGAAAAACTCTAACAGCAAGAGGAAGAAACCTTGAGCAGAACCAAGACTCAAAAGGGAAGCCCATCCTTCTCTGGTCTCTGGTAAAAGGCAGCACATGGTTGGACTTTTAAGAAATACCTCTTTTTCTTATTATTAACATCACTAGGTGGTATGTCCACTACAATTTCTAAAATACAGCTCCTTTTAATGTCTATGATGGGGATCCGAACCCACGAGCTTAGGCTTCAAATGTGGATGTTCTCATGGTTAGCCACAAGAGGTCCGTGGCACAGCTGCCATGTTTAAAACAATTTATTGGATGGGAGCAACAAGGAACCATGCACCACTTTAGGACAAAGTTGGCAATTGTTGATAATTAAGTGCATGTCCACAATAATTTGTACAGCACCATCTGACATCTATGATGGGGAATCAAGCCCACAACCTTAGTCTTCAAAGGCAGAATCTTTTCATGGTGAGCCAGAGGAGGCCCAAGGCAGTGCTTGTTTTTGAGAAAATGTATTGGTACAGAGCAATAGGGAACCTAGTACCACTTTAGGAACTAGTTTCCCTTGCAATTATTGTGATTATTGAATAATATACTTGAAAATGAAATCATAAAATGCTCTCAGTTTGCCATTTTGTAAATTTTTTCAAACTTGGTTATAATAAGACAATTAGTGATGTATATTTAGCCTTTTAAAGCAGAATAAGCCAGTGCACATAATTTTATTCAAATCTTGCAGCGACACTCAAAAGTCCTATTGTTTATAAAAATTACTTCTCTTTGGCTTCATGGATTGTTTTAAGAAAAATTCAATTTGTTAAGAACTTAAGAAGTAGTAAGAAAATATAAAGTTTATTCCTTTTTTTTTAACTGTGCAAATACTGTAAGTTTCTTTTTTTTTAAAGAATTGCATTTGCACAATTGGCAGGCTCGGTGGAATGCATAACATTCAGAAAGGACAAATACAGTAAAGGTTTGATCTAGATTTGCTCAGATCAAATTATAGGATTTCCTGTGTATGTTTGAAGTTATAATTTGCATTTCAAGCTGAAGCTCCCTCTGGAGGCTGAAGAATATATTGCCATTCCTGATTCTGTGGCCATGATTTGTTTAATTCAAATTTTCATATTTCATGTGCAGTTTTAGAACATACATATAATTGCAAGAGTTTAGATGTTAATGAAATGTGTAGTTTGAAACCATTATCTTTGCATTGTTTATATCAAAGAAGGATATAATGACATTTTAATAAATGTGCCCTAGATTAAGTGTTGTAGGAGCTTATGGAGATCAATTAAAATGAGCCTTTGGATGCTTCCTCAGAAAATGGTAAAGTATATTTTTTTCAAGATTTGTCACAATCAGATGAAAACTAATGAATTCATAGCCCCATTAGTCAGAAGAAGCCAGGCCAAACAGATTGATTGATGCCATTCTTTGCCATTCTTTGTCAAGATTTTAAATATTTTAAGTAATTATTTACCTACAGACCCAACAGATTGTTTTAAAAACAAATTTGAAACAATTTGATGAAAATTCACAGGCTCATTCAGAAAGCTCATTTTCAAACATTGAATAATTGCATCTTTAAAGTTTAAAAAACTTTCAACAATTTCAATAGAATTGTATTTGATAAAATGTCAGACTTGGAGTAAGGCATGATGTGAAATCATTTATTTTTATGTAAGATAGAATTTATAGGACTTGTAGTTTATGTTGTATAGTGCCACCCCCTGGTCAATTGTGGTCAAACTTTATAGGCTATTAGAGATTTCCTTTGTGGACATGTCAATCAATTTGAGTGATGGTTGGTCTATTCCAAGCCCTCTAAATGCCTGTTGAAATCATATTGGTCAATGGCAGCCATGTTTGTCCGATGATTGAGTTGTCCTTAACAATTTCTTTATAAGGTGGAACAATGATGCACCATACAAAGTTTCAGCTCAATTGGTGAAATGGTTGCTGAGAAACAGATTTTTGGTTGTTATAGCACCACCTATTGAGTAATCTATATCAAAGTTGGTTAGCTTCCACGGAATCATTTGGGGTAGATTGCTTTGGCCAATTCTTCCAAGATTGCTTTGGCCAATTCTAATGAAACTTAACGGGCCTAAGGTTTCATTAGAATGGGCGAAAGCAATCTCGATCTGTAGCCATTTATGTGAATTAAGCTAAACCCAGGGAAGCTAAATTAGCACATGGCAGCCATACTGTGTACAAAGACACCACTGAACATTTTGAGACCAATATTGTGTGGATATCTTGAAAAACCTCAGTCTAGTAGAAAAATGTAGATGTTGCATATTTTGCCAATTATGATGGAAAATATGGGGGTGGAGCTAAATACATCGAGTAGGGCATTTATGTAGATGAAACCAAGTTTGTTGTTTGAATGGCTTATGGTATCTCCTCAGTTTTAGGGCAGAAAAAGAATAAGAAAAATCCTAGCAATAGGGTTCAATGCACCTATGGTGCTAGGACCCCTCTTAAATATCAATGGGCTTTATTCACCATCTGTTCTTCATCTCAAAGATTCTGAGATTCTATGCATACACTCAAGCACTAAGTTTTTTTTTGTTTTGTTTTTTTACCGGCCTGCTCATTCAGTCTGAGCAGGCCACCAATTTTTATGTCTTAACTGTTTGCATAGGTAATGCAACAGCTAAAAGTCCATCATCAGGTGTCTAGTGCTCATCATCCTGAATCACAAGGCAGCCTTAAACGATTCCACCAAACATTTAAAACATGCTGAGAATGTTTTGCTTGGAGGATGAGAAGGACTGGGATGAGGGAGTTCCCCACCTGTTGTTGGCTGTTAGTTAGACTCAGTACAAGAGACCCTCCAATATTATCAAACATGTTTGATATTTATGAAAACGTTCATTAGTCCTGTAGTGTGAGAGCTAGAAGTGTGGAGAAACAGGAGAAGAGACATACATGCACACTGCCTGTACAGCGGGGCGGAGACAGAGGAGCTGCGTGTAAAACACAGGCAGATAAGAGCCGTTGTCTTGTTTTTAATATATGGATCCAGACGTCAGCTCTCTCTGATTAGACTTTCAGCTCAGCTACCCATTTGTACTGAAATAGTTCTCCAGTACTCGCTGTATCAGCGCCTCTCAACCTCATATTAATCCCTACTTTGCGCTTTCGCTACACATAAAAGCACAAACAGGTCTGGTCCAGTAAGTTTAGCTTCATTTGTATCATGTGATCTCTGAAGAGATCTGGGAGTTTCAGTTCTTATTTGTAGCTGAAACTCATTATGTGTGCTGTACTCTCTCTTTGCCATGTTGTTATTTTTATTTTTTAGGTGAAGTGCAGCAGCAGCATTCCAGCAAGTTAAATAAAAAAATAAAAAAAAACTTAAAAGGATTAAAGGATGTGTAAATTAACACTGAAAGAGCCACATAACTAAACATTGAGCTGATAGTTAGGTTACCAGGCTTATGCTAGTATTATAAAGGCATTGTTTGCTAGTAGTTAGAACTTTAGTTTCATATACTGGAACATTATGATTAAACTGAAATCACACATCACAAATAATTTAAATGAATGTAAACATGTTTGTTCAAGTATATTATTCACTTTATAATGCTCTCTGTCATTTGTCTTCTAATTAAACTTGACTGCTGGCTTGTCCATTTAAAAATAAGATAAATTTTGGCTGGGAAAATCCATTAACTTGCCACTGGGTTGGGTGGGGAAAATGGTCACAGCACACAAACCCTTATAGAAATTCATATTTTTCAGTCAAAAAGATCAAGCAATGTTAACCAATGACATTGTACATATTTTTCCATATGTCAGATATGTATACAGATGACACAGTAAGTCTGCACGATGGATTTATTTTATATAAAGTCACATGAATTTCACATGTGAATAAACACGTGAGTTTTGCGTGTTCACATGAGAAAAAAATGTGATTACATGTAATGTGAAAATGTGACTTTTCTCTAAGGGCCATGGCTAATGGGTAAGGTCACAGCTACAGTATTAACTCATGGTGAGTGGCTAAGGTCATGGCTAATAGGTTAGGTCATTGGTGCAGTGAGAGGTTTATGTTGCTTAGGTCAGGTTAGGTCATGGCTAGCAGCAAGCAGGTTAGGTCATGGCTAGTGGGTTAGATCATGGCTAGCACATTAGCTCGCTGTTTGCTGGTTAGGACAGATTAGGTTATCTCATGGCTAGTTGGTTAGGTCATGGCTAGCGGGTTAGGTCATGACAAACACGTTACTGCAATGCAATTAATTTGTACTTTTATTAGGTTAGCTAAATCTTTACTGTGTAATGTTACCTAGTGTTATTATGTTCCACTGGTGAACCGTGACTATCAAAACTAGGCCTTCAATTTGAGCCATAAATGTCAAAACATGGTCAGAACATGATAATAAACACCCCTAATGCCATGTTCTGGCTACATTCTAGTATATTAGGCACCAGGATGTAACTGCTTCAGCATTTATGGTGGAATAGAAAATTTGTTGGCAGCAAAATGTAACTGCTGCACCATTTAAATTGGAACAGAAAAAGGCTGTTGTAGATTAAACAGACATCTGAAGCATAAAACACATTCCATGTTTTAATTGAAGCTTATCACAGATACTGTATATTAGCCTATATTTTACCTTGTATTAGTTACGCAATGAATCTTTAAATAACGAACTCTGGTATAGAACTGCCACTGCTATTTTCCGTTTCTAACAACGCATTGATTAGGCTGCCGCTCATATTCAGTGACATATTTAAAAGTTCCAGAAGGCCTAGAGTGGTTTCTTGAATTCTTAAATTGAGCTGAATTGAGCAGAGTTATGATTTCCAACGGGTGGGACCAATTTCAAGACAAGAAACATCACTCTAGTCCTGGAAGTTCCAGATATGTCATTGATTCTGAATACGAGTGGCAGCCAATCAGTGGGATGTTAGAAACAGCAGCACCCACTCTATACCAGAGCTCACTACTGAGTCACTGTGAAACTGCTACAAGGTAAAATATATGCTAATATGTCTGTCATTTGCTTTAAGTAAAACATGAAATGTCTTTTAGAAGATTCTAATATTTGCTTTCAATCTTCAATGCAAAAAATGTTCATTAATGACTGACGCTGTCATTGGTTTAGTTGTAGTTTAATGTTTTATAGGAGTTCAAATCAGAATAAGCCACATGGGTTCCTAAACTTCATTGCTTAGTCTTAGGAAGTTTTAAAGTAAACACAAATACTGTCACATCTGCCACTAGATGGCGCTGAATCTGAAGTTCAACTGTTTAACTTAAACCTGCTGGAGACATGATTTTACTGAGGCAAGACAATTACATTTCACACAAGAGTTTATGAGTAATAACCATTGCTGTGTTATAGCTGTATAAAACAGAACATGTTGGTGATTGCTGTGGGAAGAATTTTAATGTCTATTACAGTAGAAAAGAAGGAGAGGCAGTGCGCTGTCTGTGACAAAATATTGACAAAATATAGACCTCTTCTTTATGTGGTGCCTGACAAGCAATATTTAACTGTGGAAATATCACTGCAATGCACAGCCTTACTGCACCAACAAAATCAATATGTTAAAATACATTAATGTTCAGTAGATTTTTTTTATGAATTATAAAAAATAACAATGTAGTTCATTAAGTCCATGCCTACCATATTTTATATTTTATGCAACATTATTACAAAATTAAGTGGAACACAAAACTTGGATTTTAGAGCCAGAGCACTAGCTATTGCATAATATATATGTATAAGTATATGGGTGCAATATAAGTATAAGGTGCAACTTTAAAATAGTATGTTGAAATGATTACCAGTGTGGAAATGACAGTATATCATAATATGATATAATGAAAGTAATGTAATGCAGTTGCAGTACTCCAGTATAATAATAATAATAATAATAACAATAATGATAATATCTTTTTTAGAGATCATTCCAGTGACAGCTCAAAGTGCTTTACAGACAGGTGATAATGTGTAATGGTAATAGAATAAATTATGACTATTAATTTTAAATCAGATAAGACAATTAAATCATCAATTAAATTATCAATTAAAAAGATAAATACCAAAGAGACATAGAATTTTACTTAACATGTAAGATAAAGAGATGCAGAAAGAATGCAAATGTATAATGTCATCAGCATAACTATGAAAATTGATATTTCTGAATGACATCACTGAAAGGTAACATACAAATAGGCCCTAAAATTGAACCTTGTGGGACTCTACAAGAAATGTAATTTTTTTTTTTTTTGATGATTACTGAATGAAACCAAGAACTGAGTTTCTTTTTCAATTGATTGGAATGAGAATGTCAAGAGTTTCCTTTAGTCTAGCATTTAGATCAGAAACCATATCATTACAGGAGGGAGTTAGTGCTGGATTTGATTAACTATTATAAATGTTTTTGAAACTTGACTCAGAAACTTGAATGTTTCTGAATATAATTTGCTAGCATTTTTTTCTTCTATATTGACTTGGAAGAACATAAAGAAATGATCTGCAGGAGCAGTTTCAAGTAGTTGCTGTACCATTTTCCCTTAACCACAATTTCTGATAGAAACATTGGAAGGATTCAGTTGGAAATGGGGTGCATGTAAGAGGTTATCTGAACATCTGGCAAACACATTTCAAGGCAGAAAATGCACAAATAAATTGAAGAAATTGCAGATCGTCAGGTAGAGGAAATAGAGGACATGTGAGTTCAACTTAAGGCCAGCAGCTAGAATTTTCTAAGCCACTTGTCATATAAGTTGTTCTAAACACACATACATATACATTTGGATAGCAACAGGGACATCTCAAACTTATTACCATATACATGTCACACACGCAAAGAATTTTGGGTATATAAGTCTTAAGAAATTCAGCGGCTGGATTGTATTATAAACACCAGGTACTGTGTTGTTTAATGACAGCTTCAATTTGCTGGGCATTAAAGACAACCTAAACATTTATAATCATATGCAGTGCTCTTTGTTACTGAAAAAGATCCTGCTTATTTTAGGTTGAAAGCAATATTTTCACTCCTATCAAACACAAAATCACTCGTATGTGCTTTAATAACATATTTAATCTGAAATGTTTTGTTATTTAGTGACTTTTGGTAAAACAGTAATTGGTTCTATGAAGATTGTGAATAACAGTGGTGAGAGTGGGCATCCTTGTCGAGTACCACGAGAAAGTGTACAGCTTGATTAGGTGATGTCATTAGTTATAACGGAGGCCATAGGTGATGAGTATAGTATTTGGATCCAGTGTATAAATGATGTACCAAAGCCAAATTTATGTAATGTACTAAAAAGAAAATCCCAGTGTACTTTATCAAAGGCTTCTTCTGCATCTAAAGATAAAATAACTGTTTTCCTATTACTTTTCTTTGTAAAGTTAATAAGGTTGATAAGACGTCGTGTGTTATGTGACGACTGTCTCCCTTTTATAAAGCCTGTTTGATCTGGATGGATGAGATTGGATATAACTTTTTCCAGTCTTGTTGAAAGTGCCTTACTTATAATTTTTAAGTCTGTGTTAATTAGTGATATTGGACGGTAACTTGAGCATAGTGTTGAATCTTAATTTGGTTTCAGTAATACTGAAATTAGTGCCGTATTCATTTGGGATGAAATAGATGAGGTTCTTTTTATTTCATTGACTATCTTTACAAACAGGGGGGAGATGGTAGTCCAGAAATGTTTATAGAATTCAGCAGGGAATCCATCCATACCTGGTGATTTATTGTTTGGCATTAATTAAACTGTTTTCCTAAATTCTTCTTCAGTTAATGGTGCTTCTAAGGAGTGTCTTTGGTCATTATTCAACCTAGGAAGGGTGATATCATCAAGAAAGGCATCAATATCAGATTTTTTTTGTAACTGTATTTCTTGAATATAAGGTTTTGTAGTCATTTTTAAAAGTTTCATTTATTACTCTCGGGTTTTGAGTATTGTTTCCTGGTGAGTCTTGTATCGTGGTTATTGTGTGTTTTTCTTTGTTTTGTTTTAGTTGGTTTGCTAAGAATTTTCCTGATTTGTCATAATGCTCAAAGTGGTTTTGTCGTGAGAGTAAAAATTGCATTTTTTGATTTATAAGAGTATCTAGCTGGGATTTAGTTTTGTTAATATTTTTAAGGATTTTTTTCTGTGGGATTTTCTGCATATGAGCTCTGGAGTTGCTTTAAATGTTGTTCTAGGCTGTTTTGCTTTTCCTTATGTACTGAATATGATATGATTTTCCCTCTCATCACTGCTTTTGATGTTTCCCATAATAGTATGGGAGAAGTTTCTTGTAGATCATTGGTTTCCATGAAAGATGTCCACTCTCTTTTAAAGTAGGTATCGAATTCTTTGTCTGTGATGAGTGATGTATTAAATCGCCATCATGGCATTGTTGTAGTTTTTTCTGTGTCATTAATACTAAAAGTACTAGGGGCATGATTACTATCGGATGGATTGTTCATTGTGATAAATGTGGTATGATAGAGTTACTGGCAAGAAATAAATCAATGCAAGAGAATGAATGATGAACCTGAGAAAAATAAGTATATTCTTTAACTGATGGGTGTTGCAGTCTCCAGATGTCTCCTAGTCCAAAGTCCTCCATGTATTGTTGTAGTATTTTAGTGGTGTGCCAAATCTTTGTGTTGGAGTTTGATCTGTCCTGCTCTAAATTTAATACCGTGTTAAAGTCTCCTCCTATTACCAAAGGTGAATTTGAAAAGTCTGATAATATTGTAAATAAGTCATGATAAAATACTGGGTCATCTGTATTTGGTCCACATATATTTGCAATAGTGATATCCTTGTTATTGATTGTGATTTGTATTATAATCTAGCATCCTTGTGTGTAAGATATTGTTTTTTTGTGTATTAACTGAACATTTTTGTGTACCAAGATAGCAACTCCTCTTTTTTTGGAATTAAATGAGGATGATATATCCGGTTGAAATATTTCCCTAATAGTTTCTTATGTTCAGTTTCTAAAAGATGAGTTTCTTGTAGGAGACAAATTGTAACTTGTGAAGGTGGTTGATTATTTTAGTTATTTTTATTGGTGCATGAATGCCTCATACGTTCCAATTCAGAAACTTAATGTTTGCAGTAGACATTGTAGTGAGAGATGCACAATGCAATCTTTATAATCAATAAGCGTTACCAAATATCTTTTTTGTAGGTGATTATTAATGTGCTGAGGAAAGCGGTTAGACTTGAAATGAAGCACCAGCAGATCCCAAATAGCATTATATCAGGCCATAGACATAATTCTAAGAGGCCCTCATATTTATAAAAAATGCTTAATTTACAATTAACAAATGACCCCTTATATACATGAAGTGGAAAGAAGAAGGCATAACAAATTTACATCTCTTCACGAATAACACATTTAAAAGCTTCCAAGAACTAACTGAAACATACATTACGCAATACAAATAGTTTAAAATGGGACTCAGCGTCTTACGTTGTGAACAAGCATCAGCTGCAATCCACAACAAAATAGATGCATTAAATCTAAACTTTTCAAACTTATGTAACATGATATGAGTAGTAGTACCCTGATATCGAAATTATTATTATTATTTTTTTATTATTATTTTTTTATTATTATTTTTTTTTTCTCCTTTAGACATTTGACAGTGTGTGAATGTATGCATGTATATATATATATATACACATATATAGGCACATATTTTATAAGGACATTTTGTATAATGCAACACACTATCAGTGTGTGTTGCTGTGGTGCTGTGCAGGGGCATGGGATGCTGTGGGGTGGGCAGATGAAGAGTACAGAGAGAACAGAAAACAGTTGGTGGAGGTCCTTTGAGGCGCCCTGGCCCTCCATCTCTTCTGCACAGCCAAGCAATATTGCCTAGTTAGCATTGATGTAATAGACTATTGTATATTATGTACAAAGATGTTGAATGTGTGTTTGTATATATATTTATACATATATCTTACCACTTTATTTACTTTGCATACTGCCTGTCTGTCATTATTATTATTATTATTATTATTATTATTTTTGTTTGGCTTGTCCCACTTTATTTGTTTGCCTTATGTAATATCTGTCTGTTATGAGGGTTTTTTTGTCTCTTTGTGGCTTGTCTTGTCTTAACTTACCTGTCTGTGTCTTGTACTATATATTTGTTGCTAATAAAAAAAAAAGGAACTGTTCGTACTATCCTTAATGACCATATATGAATGACAGCAGCATTTCCTACAGAGCCAGCTACTTTGAGGTGTCTGACAATACATTCTCGGATCATTGCTGAGGCAGGTGTAGAGAGAGCTGACAGCTTCAAACCGGTTACTGGTGAAGTCCAGTGGAGGAGGTGGAGACCTTCTCTTTCCCTGGCCATGCTGGCATTCCAAGCCCTGCTCCGGTGCTGGTGTGAAGTTGTGGAATCCCAGTGTTAGCCATGGACATAGTGCTTTGTCCATAGTGTTTTGTGTTAGGCTGGCTGATTATGAGATAATTTTATAGCCTCATTTATCAGGTGGACTCATGTTTTGACCAAGCAATCACGTGTAATTTAGCACCTAGTTGCTTGTTTTGCCTTGTAACTGACTGCTGCATTTTCATCACAGAATTCATAGTTCCCCAGCTAAAACACTGCTAAATGAATGACGGAGCAATCAAGGAAGCAAGTTTGTTACTGAATGTGTTTCTGTTCTCCCCCTGAGAACTGGATCAACCAGTCAACCAACACAACCAGTCCCATTATTACCAGCCAGAAAATATAACCCATTTTTATTTTGTTCTGTGACATATTACCAAGTAAAATTCAGTATCAGAGAGTTTGCCCTGAGATAGATGAGAATTTTTGCTCAGCAATAGGTAAAGGTGGTGGGAGGGGAGGTGAAACTTTATATTATTTGTTAATATTATTTGTTTCCATTTTTAGGGGCAGGCAAACATCATTACATAGTAATGATAAGACTATGGAATGACAAGAATTTAAAATTATATTATATGATATAATACAATATGTCATATCAAATTGTGGTATCAGAGAACGCCTGTGTTCATGTTTATTGTAGTTTATTTACTTCACTAACTTTTTTGCTTATGTAGTTTAAGTGTAAGAGAGTGGACACCTTTTTGCTTAAAAAATAACTAGAGGTCAACCAATAATTGGAGCCGATATTCAGCATTTTTCACATTGGTAAATTAACTCATTTCCTCGCAAATAAAAGCACCTTTGTTATTTATGTGTATATCTGATACAACCACTATCAACAAAACACACTTCTGTGGTCTGATCCAGTGTCCCGACTACAGTATTACTAGATTTCTTGAAATGTTTTTCAGTTTTGTGAGAGACACAGGAGGGAATGAAACAGTGACTGCTTTGCTCCCACAGCAAAAGGAAAAGGTAAAAACATTACATAGTTTAACCACATAAGTAGCAAAAATCTCATTGTGCTCGGTCATATAATTTCACTCATTTTAGCTAAACATAACTTGTGCATGCAGATTGAGCCCTGTGAGGTTTCTGTGTATGGAGCAGACATGGTGTGCAGATCCACACTGTTTCTGTAGTTGTCTGAATGCATTCAGAATGTGTGCCTAGAGTCGAGCTTGCCAACTGTGTAGGCAAGCCTTCAGAAAATTATACATAATTTCTGCTAGTTTTATTTCTATTTTCACTCGTTAAAAGTACAGACACCTGCAGCTCAATACTTCCAAAGATTCCATTATTCTGCCTAGACTAAACAGGTTGTTTCCATCTTATCTCATGCAGCACATTATTAATAGCCAATCAGATACATCTGTTACATTAAACACATCCAAAACTGCTTGCAGTCTACACTGTCTAAAGCTCATGGCATTTGTATAATGTTCGAATATTCTTTGAATGTAGGTTGTGAGTAAGAGTTGCATTCTTGTAAATTTTCACACTACAAACATGATATTTATGGTAAATGAATATCAGCCCCAAAGACCAGTTGTCGTTGTGCTTCATTATTAATAATTGATATCAATATTAGCCCTGTAAAAAACATATCAGTTGACCCCTAAAATTAACCAAAATATACATTTATACTTTCTTTTTACCATCATAGCCCATATGGAAAAGTAATACATAGGTGTGTGAGATACATGTAAAATTCATTGTTTCATTCCAAAATGTGTTCCAAACACTAAACTACATTAAGCAAAAAAAAAAAAATGTGTTAATTATACATTTTTATTGTTTTTTATTTAAATTTTGTGTTTTGGCAAAAGCAGATAACCCCAGTGGTCATTTTATGTTTCGGGGTTAAACAATGCCATTTAATGGATACAAGTGCAATATTTAACATTCACATAAAAAAGTAGGTAAAGTGGCAAAAAATGCAACAAAAACAGTCCATTAATGGGAAATATTAAACCTCTATAAGGTCAGATCTCAAATGGCTCACTATTACCTATTTAGTGCACGACATGAGTTATGAAATTTTGGCTTTTACATCCAAATATTGCACTTAATATCCAGTATGGAATTGTCCACACATGGCTGAATCAAAAGTGGTTCTTTGTTAGACTCACTGTGCTCTGCTTAGATGCAGTAGACGTTATTTTAGGACCTACACTATATTGCCAAAAGTATTCGCTCGTCTGCCTTCACACGCATATGAACTTGCGTGACATCCCATTCTTAATCCATAGGGTTTAATATGATGTCGGCCCACCCTTTGCAGTTATAACAGCTTCAACTCTTCTGGGAAGGCTTTCCACAAGGTTTAGGAGTGTGTTTATGGGAATTTTTGACCATTCTTCCAAAAGTGCATTTGTGAGGTCAGACACTGATGTTGGACGAGAAGGCCTGGCTTGCAGTCTCCGGTCTAATTCATCCCAAAGGTGTTCTATCGGGTTGAGGTCAGGACTCTGTGCAGGCCAGTCGAGTTCTTCCACACCAA
>JAILXH010144523.1:20606-31232 GCA_023558415.1 Piaractus mesopotamicus
GGACAAGTATGTAGAACCACATAGATGGAGGAACTGCTTGTTGAACTTTGGCAAAAAATGGCAAGTGCCTTTATTGTGTTTGTAATGGAGCAGAACTTCAAGACACACACTTTTTCACAATAGCTTGTGAGTTTGTCATAAAATGGTTCTCCTCTTCCTCTATTACAGAATATAATGATGTCCAAATTTACTCATAATCATAAACTCATAAATTGCTTATGTGTTGTGTCTTTTTGTGTATGCATAAGAGCACAAACAGGTCCACTCCAGTTTCAGCCTTTTTTGTTTGAGTAACATGAAAACAATAAGATTTTGGAGTTTGAGGGCTTATATGTAGCCAAAACTCTTGATGTGTCTGATTCCCCCTTTCTGCTTAAACATCTAATGTGTGCCCTCATGACAAAAAGACTGCAGTTCTGTAGAAGGCTAATGTTAAGTGTGGGATGATCTCAGGTTTGTAAATAAATTGTGTAGTGTGTTATATATAGTTCTGTATATATAAGTTGGCACAGTATGTGCAATCCTAATAAAAACAGAAATGAGTGATTAGTCAATTCTGTTGGACCTGTATTAAATTAAAAACTGTACAAACATATGACGTTTGTTGTTTTTTTTATAAACTTTTTCATTTTAAAAACATCTATTTTTGTATTTCCATGCTCATTCCAAATTTGATACCTGCAGTACAATCCAAGAAGTCTTGACTGACACATTTACTGCTGTGTTACATCACCTTTCCTTATTATTCGTTTGGGGACTGAAAATACTTATCGATCCAGTTCTGAAAGCTGAAGTTTTGCCATTCTTTCTTTACAAAAGCCTTCAGCGGCATCACTGTTCAGGGTCTTTGTTGTTGTATTTTGTGCTTCATAATGCACCACATGTTTTAAATGGGAGACAGGTCTGGACTGCAGGCACACTCTCATAGCCACACTTTCATGCTGGCATATGGTTTCGACTATGCATAGCACTTAGCTCGCACTTGTGGATGCAGCAGTGAACTATGTTTATTGATAACAGTTTGTCAAAGTATCCCTGAGCTCATGTCCATCACAGAAGCCTGCCGGTTTTTAATGCAGTGCTCTCTGAGGGATCGGAGGTCATGGGCATTCAGTTGTTGTTTTCAGCTTTGCACTTCATGCACAGAGATTTCCCCGAATTTTTTGATTATTTTATGCACTGTAGAGGGAGGAATACCTAAAATCCTTGCAAATCCCTGAAGGACACGGCGAAGTGGCAAGCCTCGACCCATCCTAGCTGATGAAGGACTAGGCCTTCAGTGGCCTTCAGTGGATTGCTCTTTTACACCCAAGCATGATTGCATTTTTTAAACATGTCACAACAGTCCTAGTTTTAAAGTTGTTTTAATGTTTTTGGAATGGCAACAATTTCAGATTGATGGTATATTTCCTTTTTTTTCCCTTGTATATTCTTATGTGTTCTGTTTGTCCTTGCAGATGGTCCCGTTCTGTGGCGTATGTTGACCTATCCTCCTGCACGACGTGCTCTGATCGTGGGCTGTGGACTCCAGATGTTCCAGCAACTCTCTGGCATCACCACTGTCATGTAGGCACCTCTCTGCTCTCTCACACACTCACACGCTCACTCTACCACACCAGCCCCGAGGGCTTAGCCTTTGCAGAATCCAGGCTTTTGTTAACTCCAGAGAAAACAGGAGATTTGTTCGCCTATTTTCATTCGTTCGCTTGTGCTTATTCTCCCTGATGCTGGCAACAGGCTGCATCCGATTGGCTGCTTAATTTTAATAACCCCTCTTCATTTTTTTCTGCTCCACCTTATGCGATGAAATACTTTTCAAAAGCTGTAAACAATCTTGGGACATGTGCCGTTGCTAGGCAACCCCTGGTGGCGCAGGCAAAGGCGTTTGTACTGGAGAGAAAGGAAGAATGAATGTGTGTGTGTGTGTGTGTGTGTGTGTTTACTCTGCCTGAGCTGTCACTGTGGAAGGTGAGAGGGCTTGTCAGAGTGGGCAGAAAAGACAGACTCGATCAGTCACACACTCTCATGCCTTCACCCAGCGTGAGCGCCATTAGCCAGTCACTCCTGAAGAGCGCTCTTATGTCACTTATGTGATCATTCATTTCAGTTCAGTTTACCCTTTATACACACTTGTATACATATATGGAAACTCATCTCCTTTCAGGGAAATTCACTGATTTGAATGCTGAATGTGCCATTCATGTGAATCATTTGAAGAGTTTTTAATTTAAGGGAGGGGGAACTGCTGCTGGGGCGGGGTCTGAATCTCTCTTCTCCCCCAAACACTGCACAGCAGCAGTTCACGATCATTATTCAGCCAACCCACAGAACTGAGTCAGAACTAAGATAACGTTACTGAATGATGAAATGAAAATGAAAAAAGAGCCATGTTTTGTGAGCTTTAAAGTTGGTTTCTTTATAACATGTTTGGACGTCTTTCTTCTGAAGTGTGCAAAAAGGTTTACATGCTTAAATTATGATTGTTAGCAACCAAGGCAGCCAGCGTCCATTCAGTTGTTGTCTGAAATTGATGTAGAACACATTGATTTCTGTGGCTTGTTGTAACTGCTATGAGAGCTAAATGACCATTTACAAATGACATCACAAGTGGTGATCATTGGGGTCCAAGCACTGTACACACTATGCAGCCAGTAAACAGAAATTATAGGCAAAGATTTTAGAATGGCTTTGATTTATAATAGACTTGAGGCCTTTAAGGGGACTATAATTAAGGATGCATTGATACTGATACTAGTACTGGCATTGCGTCCAATGCGGTGCTTATTTACTCATACTTATATTTGTAAAAAATGCATTGATACCAACATCCGATACCATTTGATACTTTGTGATTTAAGCCTCATGTTCACTGCTGCGCTAATGAGCAAACTACTTAAGCTGGCAGTGAATGAGGGTCTGCTTATGCAGTAAATTGTTACTGACATCATGGCAGGCGGCTGCAAAATCGTTGGTCACTTTAAATATTCCACCTTGACATATTCTCGCCTGTTTTTTAAGCACGAACAAACACAATTACAACCACTTCCCCAAAACAGATGAACACACATAAACCAACAAAATGCAGGATGGCAAAAAAGTCTACATTTGCCATACCAGGGTCAGTATATGCCAAATTTCCTCTGTTTGACTGAAGAGAATTGCAAGGTATAAACATTAATACATTGGTTGTTTAAACTGTCTTTGTAAATTAGGCTGTATAGTCTTGCTCCTGTACCTCACTGCCTGGTTTTAGTTTCAATTCAAATGTGGCACAAGTTAGCAAAGCTGTTTATCAATGTTTTTGCTTGGAAAGTGGGTGTTTTGTGGGTTGTTGTTAATGAAACAGCTTTATTGGAAATTGACAGTTATCTGTAGAGGTTGCGTTTCATGCGCAGCGAGCGCCCATGTCATGGCATGACTATTTTCTTAAAGTGTAAGCATATAAATCACAAGCTTAGTCTGTCCACAGTGGTCTGTTCTAACATACAGTGTGTGTTGTCACCAAAGAACAGGATTTCTCAAACTGCACAGTGCATGCCTAGCTTTAGAGGACATTCAGCTACAGCTCAACCAGCCAATCAAAAGACTCCAAAAAGATGTAAAACTCAACAAGCATGCTGTTCGGTTGCATTAGCCTCAGGTGTGATTCTTGCTGTCACTGTGCTACAGAAACTGCTCTTGAAAGAGAAAGATGAGGAGCGGGGATCAAAACTATGAAACATGCTTTCCTTACAGCTGTGCAGAGGCGCTATTCTGACATGGAACAAACTCCATTCTTCTTCACTTTGGTCCAAGGTTACTAATGTAACATAATTTAAATAATGTTAATGTTAATCATTTAAAATCAGCTATATTTTTAATGATTTAACTGTTAAAGGACACTAACACATTTACACTGACAAGTACTTAATTCTACATAGGTTACTTATTATGGTATTGGTGTCTGCAAGTACCAAAAACATGGAACTTGTACACAGTCAAAAAATGGCAATTTTAATAACAGTCGAACAAAAAACAAAAGCACAAAGTGTAGCTTACTTAGTAGAAACCATCTCATATAATGCAGTAATGCAGCGTAAGCAGGCAAAGTTTTAGGAAAATAATAGCACTGTATTATCACATCATTCTTCTTCTATAAGTTCATTTCCCTTGCTATTTGTTCAGTTATTGTAATTTATTTGAATTTATATAAATTAATATTACATATATAGCCAAAAATATGTGGACACCTGACCACACCTATATAATCTTGTTGGACATTCCATTCGAAAACTATGGCCATTAATATGGAGTTGGCCAATCTTTGCAACAATTACAGCATTCACTTTTCTGGGAAGGCTTTCTAACAAGGTTTTGGAGTGTGTCTGTGAGAATTTGTGCCCATTTAGTCAAAAGAACATTTGTGAGGCCAGACACTGATGTTGGACGAGAAAGCCTGGCTCACAGCGTTCCATCGTTCCAATTCATCCCAAAAGTGTTCAGTGGGGATGAGGTCAGGGCTCTGTACAGGATACTGGAGTTCCTCCACACCAGACTCATCATGACTTTATGAAATTAGCTTTGTTCACGGAGACACAGTCAAGCTGGAACAGGAAAGGGCCCTCCTCAAACTACTGCCACAAAGTTGGAAATATATAATTGTCTAAAATGTCTTTGTATGCTGTGTGCCTTAATATTAGACTTCACTAAAACTGCTCGTCTTCTTAACCCCCAAGCTCCCACCTGTGGGGACAACTATTGGCTCATGAGCCTCCTGAATGTTTTCCTTTTATTGACTCACTTTTGAAACATCTGCATGAATTAGGGCACGCTTCATATTAATTATATGTATATGAGGGCAAAATGGGGCATGTTCTTTGTAAAGAGCTTGTAAATAAGACAGTACACAGATGCTTGTTTCCACGCACTGAAGCCGATTCATCAGGTGCTTTCAAATCACTGCTTGTTTCAACATTATATGGCAGTTTCCTGAGTCAGATGCAGAGTAGTCATTCAAGGAGGTCAAATAAGTGCTTGTTCTCATGCAACTTCAATGAATAAGGACAGTTGACAATGACATTTGTCAAAATGCATCTTTCCAGAAATGCAAGACCAGCATAGTAGTGGCATAATAGTGTGTGCTATGCTGGTATGAATGTATCAGGCACTGCGGTGTTGCTGAGCATTTAACACACCTCAGTATCATTGCTGGGTTTAATATAAATCTGTCAGTCAAAAATATCCAGCCAGCAGTGGTCCTGCTGGCTGGATCACTGATGAGGGCATGGATGAGTAACCCAAATTGTGTAGAAAAAGATGTTCTATATTCTCTAACTGTACCCCAGCAAGGTGGACCAATAAGGTAGCAAGCGTATATCAGTCCGCTGGCTTGATAAGGTCGGCATCCTGCAGACTGTATGCCACTGCTGGTCTACCCTCGGACCACCTAGTTTATTGTCCTGCACGCTAGGTCTAACTAGTTTTTAATCTCCTCAAAGAGATTTTAAATACACATGGTCTTTAATTTTGGAAACTAAATTAAAACAAATATTGCAACAATTAAGAGAAAAAAAAAATGACTAGGCCTAATATAAAATGATTTTGTTGAAAATGTTATTGACACTGTGCCAGTGTAATAAGTAAATTGGACATTCAGCGGAAAATAAATGAAACGAATGAAAAGTGAAATTTTGTCTAATACTCTGCTTAACCACCAGTGGGCTGTCTGGAAAATGCTAAGTAAAAAGCCAGTGGGCTGCCAGCTTTGTCATTGGTGAGCCAACAGTGGCCCACTATCCTCTTGCTATCTAGGGTGTTTCTAACAAAGTTTTTTTCCACTGCACATTCCAAAGCCAGAACGGACTTTAGCTGGAACCAGTGGAACTTATGATTCTACTTCTAGTTCACATCTGCTTTAAACTGCTGTCTTTTTGGTCATTTTATGCTACTCTGAAGCATCTAATTTGGCTAATAGGCTACTATAGCTTAACTGATTGGTTGATATGAAATGATATACTGCACCGTTCTGCACACACAATCACTAAAACGTCATTTCACTGACTCATGTGAAGCTTCAGTGGTTTCTCTTGAAAGAGAATTGAAGCATTTGCTGTCTTGCTTATTAGTTAGCTTAGCTTAACACTATGATAATATGCTTTTCAAAAAGCCAATCTGCTCACATATTGTGTGCAATTGCACAAAGTCATATGTAAAATCAAACAAAGCTTATATATATTTTTTTTTACTCTCCACTGGAAAATATGAGCAAAACCACTCGTTCTGTATTACGTAAATGCTAATAATGTTAGTGTTAGCTTCCTAACAGAAACAGCCTAACAATCCCAGGGTCCTTTGTTCCCTCTTAGAAATGTTCATGGGGAATAGCGCTGGTTTCCTCAATCATATGTATATTTACAAACCTTCATTTTCTGATGCTGATGCAGTTTCAGTAATAAATGTGAAATTGTGTTAATGAACAAGCTACTTACAAACAGATTCCCTTGTTTGCCCTGCTGGAAAAGCAGCATTAAAAACATTCCATTCTGGTCAAAGCTTGTTTATGCTGGTTTATGATGGCCTTGTGCTGGTTTGGCTGGTTACCCAGCATGGTTGACCAGCATACCAGCATCCAGAACACAACATATGCTGGTTTTGGTGGTGATCAGCGTAACAGATTCCATTGCTGTTGACCAGCATCCGAAACACAACATGTTGTATACATTTGTCTAGCAGGGAAAACACAGTCTGACTAAACATTTCAGTGAACAAAAATAAGAATCTGCAAAGTTGGCATCTGTGCTAAAAATGGAAACTGTGAGTGCATCATTAATGGCAACAACTACCATCAGTACTGTTTTTAACTTGCCCCCATTTCCTCTTATACTATCTCAAGTTTGTTTCTTTATTTTGTTAAATTGGTAGTTAGCAAGCTGAGGGCTACACAACTGGCAGAAGAGTATAAAAGAAGGGCAGTGCACCACACTTAAACCAGACAAAGCGTTTGTTCAGTAAGTTTATGTATTATGTAGTCACATATATTTCACATGTGCAAAAACCATGAGTTTTCAAAGAATCACACCTTTTTTTTTCATATGCTTGTTCACATGTAATCACATATTGTTTTGCATGTTTACATGATTTTACAGGTGATCTAATTTTTTCACGATATCAGATGTTTTTTCACATTTGGTAGCACATGTGAAGTGCAGAAAACCATGTGTTTTATTCATATATGACTTTCTTATAAGAGGCCTTTCTAACTAGCTTATGTTACCTTAGCATAATCCTTACAAAGTAGTAGCTGTAAAAATACGAATCGATGCACCAACATACCATCCTAGTTCACATTCTAGGGCATCCTTTTGGTGCTCAGTGTACCCAGCAGCATGACTGTGCCACCACTGCGTCATGCCACCGTGTTCTATGGTGGTCCCTTTCCATTGAACATAGCAACTCTGTGTATGTTAGTGTGTTAGAAATAAGAGCATGGAGCTCTGTATAGGGTACTCAGTATGAGCTGTATTGTTGTCTCAACACTGACAGCACATTCACAGTGTCAAGCTGTACTCTACAAAGATTAGCATGGTTGTTTACCCATAGTCCTTTGCTTTGACTGGCTTGTCTGAACGGTGTCAGATGTTGAACTCCTGTACGCACGCTGGAGACTCATCACCTCGTCACCTGTCAAGCTTCGCTGTCCGAGAGACACATCCGTCAGTTCCTGTCATGATTTAAAGGTCTCCAGGGCTGTGTGCAGGTTTTATGTCAGAGTGTGTCGGTGTGTTTGAGAGGATCCTGCTCTGGGCCGCTCTTTATTCTCTGTCTGGAATCTATAAATGTTATCAAAGGATTGAGCTCCCTCAGCGCAGGAGAGCAGTTTGAGAAGCAGTCTGTCTGATGCATTGTGTCTGAAACACTGAGATACCATCTTATATTTATTGCTACATCACTACCTTTCAATCCACTCTCTCTCTCTCTCTCTCTCTCTCTGTCTCTCACTCTACCTCTACCTTCGCTCTTGTTTTTCTTCTCTTTTAATCTTTTAATCAATTTGAATGAGTATTTTAAGGTAGAGCAGAAGAATCAACCTTTATAGAACAAAGTGTTTCAGTTCTAAAATCTGATTGGCTGAGCCATGTCCTAGGTCTTCACTAACTGGCTAATGCAGAAGAAACATTACTGCTGGGAATGTCAGGAAGCTGAAAATCACATCAGTATTCATTAGCCTCTACATAAGTGGTACATCAGTGGCTACGGTTGTGTGACGTACTTGTGTAATGCATTCTGGGTACTGTAGTGAGGGATGCAATGCTGTGCTACAGATTATTACTTAGCATGACAAATATCATAAATGCCAGAATGCCCCTTTAACTGTGGTAAAATCATAACATGCTGTGTCATGTGGCTTATTGCTTTATTTGGCGGCAGTCATAAGACGATTAGTGTTTGCTGTCTGCATATCAAGTTCAACATTACTGGATGGAGAGCTTGACATGCTTCTATCAGTTTGGCATTCAGATCTTGAGCGCTAGCAGATTCTCTCTCTCTCTCTCTCTCTCTCTCTCTCTCTCTCTCTCGCTCTCTCTCTATCTATCTCTCTCTCTCTCTCTCTCTCACACACACTCTCTCATTGACGCTTCACTTGTCATTTATTTTTCTGCCCTTGCTGGCTCAGCAGGCATTAATTAGCCCTTAGCTCAACTTTCAGTTGATACCGCTTTTTTGTCTATACAGTCGTATGCAAAAGTTTGAACACCCCTGATGAAGTTACACATTTTGTTAGTTTTCTTAGTGGAAATAAGGTAATATATCCTCTACAAAGAATAGACTAAATATGGAATTTCTATTTATTTGAGTTTAACAAATTGTACCAAAATAATTATAATAAAATTAAATTATGCCATAACACATTTTATATTTTTGTGCTCAGATGTGTGAAATTTTGCAAATAATATTAGTGCATTAAATGTGGAAAAGTGTATTCTGTGTAGTGTAGTGTTTCTCAACCCTGGTCCTGGAAGCCCACTGCCCTTAACGTTTTAGTGCTTACTTTGCTCCTAACACACCCCAACTAATCAGCCCATTATTGAGTTAAAGTGGCTGTGTTCAAGCAGGAAAAGCACTATAGTATGCAGGGCAATAGCCTCCAGGACCAGGGCTCTACAGGATGTGTTAACATAGAAAACCAACAGAACAGGAGTGCCCAAACGTTTGCATATAAGAAGAAAAATTTTATCTTGATTTGAATTTGATGAAAAAAATTATTGTTGTGTGTACATACCATGGTTTATTAAAATGAATGAAAAACAATCAGAAATTAATGTCAGTTAAATATAAAAACATAAAGTAATAGTTGCTACATGAGTCCACACTTCAGTTCCTCACTCTACTTATTAAAACTTTGCAGTAGTTACTGAATAATTATAATATGATATCATGTAATGTAAGTCTTAAGGTTAATAACTGAATGATAATCCTAGGGTTCAACAGTCTAATTATGTAATCACATTTGAGTCTCAGAACAACAATAATTTCTCTAGACGTCTATTTAGTACATTTTTAAATGGCATGTAAGAACAGTAATGGTGCAGCTCATCTGCCTTTTGTGCTCATTCAGAAAAAGGCTGATTTGTTGTCTTATCGCAGATGTGTGCTTGGGCCTGTTGGAGATGCTGGCTGAAGCAGAACAGTAGCAGTGTAATTAGAGTGCGGTAATGCTTCCCTCTAATCACACACACACAGCCACGCTTGCCTGCAAACCACATCCTCTGCCCTAATCCCCTCCCAGCCATTAGCCCCTCTGCCTGATTGCTTAGTTATTGTCTTCTTTTGTTCAATAGCACATGCTAATTGCCACCTCAAGCCAACTCTGGAATGTTTACTGTACAACACGACAAGACCATTATTGCATTTGGCCACCCATTGCATTGTTATAGTCAGCCTGTATTAAGGGGGGGTGATGAGACCCTGTGTGCATGTTTGTTTATTATTGTTTTTGTTTGTTTATGTGTACAGACACAAGTCAAACTTTAGAATCAGTAACTTTTAGAGGACACTTACTTCACTAAATGTACAGTAAGTACATTGTACATGAGTGTTTTATAAAACAAATTTTACAAAACAAAATGTGGCCTGTGCAAATGTTATTACACATTATTTATTGTATGTTTTTAAATATTTCAAATTTGTTACAAATGCACTGAAATTTGCAGAAAAATGCCATATTTAAGTTCATTCCCTGTAGAGAATGTGTGAAATTATTTTCACGTAGGAAATCAACATAACAGGTGTTCAAACTTTTGCATACGACAGTACACGTTAATAGCATCTTTCATGCCAGAGATCATGGTTGCTGTTGTGGTTCGTTCACTCCTTTTAAAGCTCTGAGCTCCAAGCTGAAGCAGAGCCTCAGACTCCATCACATGCGCAGTGCGGCAGCAGACCTTCGGCTCTCATGAGTTGATGAACATTTTAGCAGAATGGGCTGTTAACCACTGTCTTTTTGCCATAATGACTAAAAAAATGACAAGTTCGTTATCGTTATTGCTTGAAAAATCTGTTTGTTGTTCCTGTTCCTTTTTCCTGGAAGTATTTAATAAAAAACTTTTGAATGTGCAGACACTTTCTCAGCCATTAAAATTGACCATG